>CABFWB010000993.1:138626-178035 GCA_902151455.1 Timema bartmani
ACATACATACATACATACATACATACATACATACATACATACATACATACATACATACATACATACATACATACATACATACATACATACATACATACATACATACATACATACATACATACACACACACATACATACATACATACATACATACATACATACATACATACATGCATACATACACATGCATGTATACATATATATGTAGGGTGTTTGGAAACGCATTGCCCAGACTGCACACATAGCTTGTTTGAACCAAAAGTAAAGTAAACTCCCCATACACTTTTGGTATTACTTTCAGTTCAATCATGCTATATGTGCAGTTTGGGCTATAAGTTTCCGAACACTCTGTATACATATATACATACCTAATCCCGCAATTCTCTTATGGGGCAGGCAGAACACTGTGCATATAGCTAATGTTATTTTATTCTTAAAACTCTTAATGTTTCTCTTTTTCACACATTCGTATATGATATTTAGCCATGTCTTACATAGCCTACTCCTTCCTTTTGAGACACACAACCTTCTTTGATATATTTTCTTCATCAGTCGATCCACACTAAACCTCTCAACATGCCTAAAACTCGCTACGATGGCCGCGTGGTCTAACCTGATAATCATATTTTGGACTAGACTGCCAAAGATAGGGAGATCAGGGTTTGATCACGGTCAGGTGCACTAAGGGTGGCTTTCCTAAATGGTTTTACATTCTCCTTCCACACAAATTCAGGTGCACATCCTCTAAATTAAACCTTACTAATAATTCCTGACACATTAGTGTAATTAGTACATGGGCGTATAAACCGAACGGATATTAAGATGGCTGACAAAAAAAAAAATAGGTATACCAATTTATTTGTAATGTTAGTGTAAAATACCCCCCATATATATATTTTAAGCAAAATCATTTGAGCTATTTTCAAAGTATTCCAATTTTCAAAAATCACTCTTAAATAAATAACTCTCTAGCAAATTTTTACCCAATACCAAGTATACAAAGTTATTTTGAATGTTCAACACTCACAAGATATCATTTGGAATAAAATAGTTAGAGCCATTTAAAAAAAAAATTGTTTTAGAGTTATCCATCATCAGTAGGTCTAAACTACATATAAATTATATTTTACCCAATAAACAAATATAAAGGGTTAGTTGTCATGTCAAATATTCCAAAGTACCCATTTTGAACCAAAATGTTAGCCTCATTTTTTAAATATTTTAAGTTTTGAAAAATCAGTCATCAGTAAAGTGAGTTTTACCCTAAATACAAGTATACACTGTTATTTGTCATACCAAACACTCCCAAAATTCCCTTTTGGAACCAAATCGTCAAAGATATTGGTAAAATGTTTTAAGTTTATGAAAAATCTATCTTCAATAAACGAACCATGAATAATTATTTACTCCAAAAACCAGTATATACTGTTATTTGTCATGTCAAACACTTCCAAAATACCCTTTTGGAACCAAATCGTTAGAGCCATTTGTAAGATATTTCAAGTTTTGAAATCATTCATCAGTAAACTACCCATAAATGAGTGTTCCCCTCAAAAACAAGTGTACAGTATTATTTGTTATGTCATACACACTCCCAAGATACCTATTTGAATCAAACATTTTAAAGATATTTGTAAATAATTTAAAGTTTCTGTAAAATCAGACATAGGTTAACTACTCTTCAACGAAATTATGTCCAAAGACCAATTATATAGTGCTTTTTTTTTCAGGTCAAACAAATCCTAGACATGCATTTTCGAAAAATGTAGAATTAAAAAAAATTACTCATCAGTAAGCTAGGCTTAATTGACGGGCTAGGGTGAAAAATTTTTGTGGTATAGCCTTTTTAAAACTAAATATCAAGTTTGGAAAAAATTCATCAAATAGTTTTAAATCTGGGGCTAAGGACAGTCTGACAGACAGACATGTGGATGAACATAATCCTAAAATGCACGTTTTTGGGTTCTTGTTCACATAAAATATAAAAATTTGTTATAATTTTGAGACCGGTTTTTTTTACGATCCCAATACTCGCTCTTGATATGAGAAGATTAAAAAATAAGGTTTATTTAATCACTAGTATTTATGAAGAAAAAGTGATATTTAACTTTCTAGGTAGCCTACACTTTCCAGTATACCTACTGTTTGCTACGACTTATTTCACTTTAATTTAATGAAAGCGATGGGTAATATGTAAATATTTTAGAATAAAATCATTTAAATATATTAATTAAATCTACTACTAAATTAACTTTAAAAAAATTAATGTATTACAATTACTATCCATTTACATAATTAATTTGTAATTTACCTCAATTTAACTAATAACTCCACCTTGACCTTAATTAAATTTTTATTAAAATAATCAATATGTTCCAAATGAACAATTTACAATTAAAATAAATCGGCTTTACGAAAATTATATAATACAAAATATATGTCCCCCTCATTCTTCCAATCTTCTTCCTGTCAAATATATCCTCTTCCTTGTACAAAGATTAAAGAGAAATATGTCCAGGAGATGCTGCTAAAGGCAAGAAGGGTTTGGGGATGGTTTTTGTGGGCAGGCGTTTTCTTTGTGTGCTTTCGCTTGTCCTGCAAACCCCATTCATCACAGCTACTGTCACTAACATCTTGTCCCCCAGGGGGTTCCCCTCCCCCCCCCCCTTCAAGTACATCAGTATCTTCTATCTCTCTTCCACCAGTGCTTGGCGCCTCTTCACATTAATTTATAGCACGGCTCCGAGCAAACAACTTCACTGCCCCTGAAGTGTACACTTTGGTAGAATTTTTTGTTGCTACGATACATTTTATTTTTGCTGTAGCAATTATAATCTACTTGCCTTTAATTTGTTATACATAAACTTGTCTGAAGTACAATTCCAGGAAGGTGTTTACTAGCAGGTTTACTTTGATGCCCTAGAGCCTTGCTAAGGGTTTATTATAATTGGTGTGTTTCGTTGCTTTTTTTTTAAATGAAAGACTTGGTTAAATATGTTTTATGTTAATAGCATTCATATAAGTTTTTGTGGAATTTTTTCTTTGCTTTGAGTACCAAAACCATTTTGACAAAAATAGCAATTTCAGTCATTGCGTTTGTAAACATCCTTCTACTTTACAGATCTATTTGGGTAAAAATCAAATTATTCTTATTTAACATTTTGATATTTCTTGGAAGCATTTAGTAAATGGTGTGAAAAATATACATTTTACTATCAAAATACCTATGGGTCTTATTTAACCGATTAGGTTCACGCATTTTAATCAATATAACGGGATTAGTCGTAGATTAGTAAAATATAGTTTTGAGGAAACATACTCTGCTTTTGCGTAGCGGGATGGTGAGAATATTTATGAGCCTGGTGAAAACAGAAATAAACTTTAGGCCACTTGGTTTTTAATTTAATTATATGTGCACTTTTTATAAGCGTAAGGTTTTGGGGGAAAAGTATTAATCTAAATAATATTGACAAACCTTTTTATAAATTAAGATTTTATTTTGTACTAACTATGGTAGGCCAAAATTAATTTATTATATATAAAGTATGTCTGAGTGGTAATAAAATCACTTTAAAATGTTAAAATCGAAGACATTTTGGCCACCCTTTCAGAGCTCGTTTAAAATCCAATAGATTAAAATAATATAATGGTATAGAATATTGTGGCCGTACATATATATTCTATCAAGTGTTTCTAAAATCGTATGAGACGTTAATTATTTTTCAGAAGCTTTCACTTAGCCATAATTGCAATCTTTAATTTGGTAGGTATTGTTTTACTACTCACAGTACAGTTTGTGAATGCTTACCTATCGCACACTGCGCGACCAGTGACCAGCAATAATGCTTGTGATAAATGTGACAGGTCGCACTTGACTGCAGCGATCAGTTGGCTAACTGGACAAAGCCATTCGAAATTATTAATTAAATGATCCGTCGCTCCGTTGGCCGCGGATTAAGTCGCCAGTGTCTATATGGTCACAGTGGCTGGTCACGCGACCTGGTCGCCCAGCGCGCGGTGGCCCTTACAGACAAACCTGTTTATTAAATTATTCTTAATGTAGTCAACATCCTTCTCCTGGACAATATAGGCCACATTTTATAGTTTATGATTTTAATATCTAAATGCCATAGTATTTTTTTGTCCACCGATTCGCGTTAACCGCAAATTTTTAGGATATAGGATTAAGTTAACATTTAGAGTAAATTATTATTATTAGTAGCACCGCGTCTTACTACCCGTTCGGGTTATACACACTTACGCTAATATGTAATGGTAGGGTGATTGTAAGATGAAATTGAGGACCTACAGTTTAACGTGGAATCCGAACCACGGTAGAGGCCTGGCATTCCACACATTCACAAGTTGTAGATTAATACACGTCTTGTCAGAGGTGAAGGAAGGGTTTGGCAATCAGATAAATCTGTGCCAGGACCAAGGATTTAACCCCGGACCCTCAGCACAGAAGTCTGACACCTTACCCCTAGACCACCAGGTCACCATTTAGAGTAAATGCAACCACTTTTGCTTAAGTGGAAAGTGGAAAACCATTTGTTAAAAAAAAAAATATTCTGGCACCACCGATGTGAGTAATGCTACAGTTGAATCAATGTAATATTTAGTTTTACGACAGCTATATTGAAGCTGATTAAATTTAGATTTAAATTTGAACATTACTTATCCAACAGCTAAACTAATGTAAATTTAGATCGACTTATCAAGTGATTCTATTTAGTCAGTCGGTTTGGCCTGAAGAACACACCCCTTTTCCTCATCTAGACTGAAGATTGGCAAATATCTCACAGTTGTCATCCAAGTACTTGAACTCTTCGGGAGCTTTTCCTGCGGTCTATTTACCGTCCACATTCCTTGTCTTAGCTTTTGCTCTGCCTTTATTGCTTCCTTACTAGAGCCTTTATTTCCACAAACATTTAATTTTCTTTCGTTGCTATTACTTTAATTAAACTTCATCTCAAGGTACTTTTATTTTCCTTTAATTTTATGACTCCATTTTAAGAACACAACAATAGCTTCCTAAAGAAATATTAAATTTTAAATAAAAGGGAAAGTAATCTAGCTATTTAATAAGTAATGTGTGTGTGCAAAGAATGTTTTAGTAAAAATAAATGTTTCATATTTTTACTTTAGTATCGTAAAGAGAATATGGCTTCTTGTAGAAGTCATCAAATAGAATCAATTGTTAGTTTTTTATTAGCTTTTTTTTGGTGACCTGGTGGTCTAGGGGTAAGGTGTCAGACTTCTGTGCTGGGGGTCCGGTGTTCAATCCTCGGTCCCGGCACGGATTTATCTGATTGCCAAACCCTTCCTTCACCTCTGACAAGACGTGTATTAAAACACATTAGCGTAAGTGCGTATAACCCGAACGGGTAGTAAGACGCGGTGCTAATAATAATAATAATAATAATAATATTAGCTTTTTTGAATGAATTATTATATTTTTTTAAATATTTAACGATGATTGGATAGTAGGTGACTATTGTCTTTTTGATCCTCTTTTAGATTTTAATTAACCTAATTTGAATTAAAATAAATATTAATTTGATTAGTAAACTTTTTTTCTTTTACCTAAGCTGGTGATCATGCATACAGAGAGGCGTCAGTCTCGTTTCGGCTGATTTTCTGGCAATTGGGTGGTCTGAGCTCAAATTTAATTCGGATTTACTATGGTTTCTACTAAATAGTTTTCCATTATTCCTCCAAGAAAATGTGGTTGTATGTTCTCTAAATTATGTTTTCTTAGCCCCCAACCCCTTAGAGTAGCTAAATGTGAATATCCCGGGCAGGTAGTAAGACACATTAAAAAAAACACGTATATTCATACAAACTAAACATATTTAATATAATATATAATATTTGTTATTTTTTAACTGAGGGTAGTTTGATTGTCTGGGCTTGGGTTGTCGTGTTTATACCAGAACAAAACTAGGATAAGGTTTTAGACTAGCCCCGCATCGGTGGTTGCATGTTATAACACGTCACTCTCGTGGAATGGATTGCCCCTGTGATGAGAAGACAAGTGTTTGGGCTACTTAGTTTTTTTACTAAACTGTTTCCTACTCTACCTCCACGCTAATTAAGGTACAACTCTACCTTACTCATCCCTATACCATTGGAGTAAGCAATTATTGTGTGTAACCACTTCAGTGGCCACATGGTCTAAAGCTCAACTATAGCAATATAATAGACTGCCGATGAGGGTATGATTACTGTTCGATCCCAGTCGGGTGGACTGAATGTGTTTTTTCCTAAATGGTTTTTAACTATCTCTCTACGCCAATGCAGGTACAATTCCTTTAAGCTTGACCTTCCTCATCCTTTAATTACTAGCATAATTAGTACATATGCGTATAGCCTGAACCAATAATAAGAAGCGGTGCTAAAAAAAATCGTGCTTAGAACCAAACGGGTACTAAGACGCATCCGACACCTAAGTTCAGTCGGTCTGCTTACTGAGCTAAGGGTCCCGGATTTTATTCCTGTCATGGCCAAAACATAGTTGAAATGTGGATTTCCTTTTTTACAGTTATGAGTTAATGACCAGGTTCTGAGTGTAGTGTCCATTCTAGATATAAGTTACCGTAGTTTATAAGTCGTGTGCTGATAAACTGCTGGTTCAGTAAGTGCACGTTATAAGTCGTGTGCTGATAAACTGCTGGTTCAGTAAGTGCACGTTATAAGTCGTGTGCTGATATAACTGTTGGTTCAGTAAGTGCACGTTAGTAGACCTACCCAGAATAAAAGAATAGTAAGACGTGGTAGAAAGAAAAAGATATTCCGGAGTACAGCCCACTCGTACTAAAACATACTTAAATAAAGTGTTTCCGATATAACACAGAAAATAAATGATGCGCACGGGACACCAAAATAGGTCAACGTGGCAAAGATATCTTAAACTAGAGGGTTTGACTTGGCGTTACCTCAAACCAAACCTCCCCTAGATAAATAAATCTTACCGGGAAAACAGCGTCTCGGAGCTCAGTTTCACAGGAAATGCATCAAGAGTTTCCCGAGGATAGTTCCTCGCTTTCCTCCGGTTAAAACAATCCGCCACTTCACCTGGACATGAGAGGGGTAGGAGTAAACAAACATCCTCATTTCCTCCTGGACCTTTCTTCACTCGCTTGGTGGAGGGGGGTAGGGGCTGCCCAGAGGCAAGGGCGGAATGGGGCATTTTGCCACGGGCTCTTAGAAAAGAGGGAGCCACCCGATCACCAAGATATTTCTAGTTTTATGCACCAAGTATTCCGCAATCACACTCAAGTGTATAAAACGCCATTTTCTTGTTTTACTGGTTGTTCAAACTGGGATTCTTTTAAAGTTGCTTATGAATATTAATATAAAATATTGTATCATTATAATTGAAGGAGTCTTTTTTTTTCATTTACGTTGTTTAAATATTGTGTTTATTAATAAAACACGTAAATTAAATTAATTATTCAGTGCTAAAAGGGGCTCACAATATTTAACCTTGAGCTTCTGGGTGGTTCTGAAATCAGGGATGATTTGGTCGTGGCTTGTGAGATGAAGTGGGGTAGACGAGTGTACATACATTTACTCAGGGGTGCAGGCGTGGGGAGGGAGGGATACATTTTAACGAGGCTTTGGGTTGCGTGACTGAGTGAAGATCTGTTATTTGTGAGTCAAGGACGGGTGTGTTAAATTCGTTTACTTAAAAGCACCAAATTGAAAATATTCAGGGGGCTGCATTTCAAGAAATTCAATATTGTAAATATACTTGAATTTAAAAATTATCCTTAATTTTAAAATCCGTACTATTGCAAAAATAAATATTAAGTATATTTGACTTTTGAGACTTAAATTCTATTTTTACTCAAAAATTTGAGACTATTTTTGCAGTAAGGGTGTGATTTAGGCTTTGAATATTGTGTCGAAGTCACTTTGATAACTGATGACAAATGTGTGTTACCAAGTCGTAATATCTAGGCTGTTTTTTAATTTTCATAAGATAATTAGCAACTAGCTACACATTCATGTGCTGTAAAAACACACATATGGGGTTTGTTAACTAAAAAACTTTTATGAATCAATCACTGGTAATAAAGAAGTAATAATTTGGCAGGCCAACTTCACTGGACCTGTCTCGATGGACGTATGGTCAAAGGCGTCACTCTGTAAATAGACTAGACTATCGATTACAAGGAGATTGGGGTTCAGACCCCAGTTGGTTGTACTGAGGGTAGTTTTCCAAAATTGTTTCCCACTCTTTCTTAACGCAAATGCAGGTACACTTCCTTTTATTTCTACCTTACTCATTCCTAACACATTAGTGTAATTAGTACATGTATCTATAGTCACGGTGCTAAAAAATAATTTCACCTGCTAGATATCCCCAAATAATGACATATTACCAAGTAGCATGATCTAAACTGGTGTGTTTCTAATATTAACTGGGCAACATTAAAATTTTGGATCATTTAAAGATGAGCGGGTGACAGAGAAACTTGTAACGGGCAGATACGGCCCGTGGGCCACAAGCATGTCATGTTTAGTATTAAATGTTTAATACATGTCATAATAATAATTTTTAAATGTTTCATTCCAATGCTAAGACGAATATAAACTTTTTTTGAATCTAAACTTTGATTACTTTGATTACTTTGATTACTTTGATTACTTTGCTGAAGGCTTTTTCAATTTATAGCATATTTGGAAACTATTTAACATACATATTATTATACATATTTAGCAAACATATTTAGGGGATATTTTGAAGTGACTTATTTTAGTAATGAAAAATTAGTAGGGCTTTAACAATTTCCAAAAAATTATTTTTCTATGGCTAGTATATTTTAATGAATTATATGTGTTTTAAATTATTAACAAAGCCAAAATGTTCAGACAAATGTAGGGCCACAAGCATGTCATGTTTAGTATTAAATGTTTAATACATGTCATAATAATAATTTTTAAATGTTTCATTCCAATGCCAAGACGAATATAAACTTTTTTTGAATCTACTTTGATTACTTTGATTACTTTGATTACTTTGATTACTTTGATTACTTTGCTGAAGGCTTTTTCAATTTATAGCATATTTTTCTATGGCTAGTATATTTTAATGAATTATATGTGTTTTAAATTATTAACAAAGCCAAAATGTTCAGACAAATGTAATTCACTTTAGGTCTAAGCTTTCTTTTTATAGAATATATTTAATATTCTTTAAAATGACACCCGGACACGAGAATCGAAACCTGATTTAAAGAATATGATATTAGATATTTAATCCATTATATTTTAATTTGTTAAGGAATTAGTTGTTCAAGGGCTTAGGTATGTGAATCCATATTTCCCGTTTTTGTATGGATTTAACATCTGAGCCATAGTATTAGTAATTCCATCTAGCTCAAGTTATGTCCTACATCTACACTGAATATCATCTCTGAGGGAACTATATGGCTACTCTTAGGAATCAGCCTTGTCAATTTCTTGTTTTAGTTGGATCACCCTTCCTTTGATATAAGTCCTATTTTGCAACGCTGTTTCTTTGATGTTGCCAGTAACTCCTTTTTACTTCAACACCCCAAATTCCAACATAGTTGAAACATAGGATATTTGCAACAGTCACGTTGTATTGAATTGCTGGTGACGGGTAAATAGGCCTTAGAATCTCGATCACGTGTACCATGAGGGGATTTCATAGATGGTTTGTCAGGCTCTCTTCACGATAATTTGGGTAAACATTTACTAAAATTATACTTTACTCATACCTTTTTCACTTGCATCATTAGCTTATGCATATAATCTAAACGAGTACAATGATAGATTAAAGGAAAAAATCTTAACAATGTAAGAAAGTTAAAACACTTGTGCTTATCATGTTTTCTAAGATCTGTATTCAGAATTTGTAAGTAAAACTAACATTCATATTAGAGAAAAAATGGATTTGACTGATTTAAAAATTGACTCTTTGTAGTGGTAAAAAAGTGTGATTGTATAGTGGTTAATTGAAATGAAGGAGTGACGTTAGATTTATAGGACAGGTGAATGGTTGCAGAGTTTGTACAATGAGGTGTAGCGAGTCAATAGGGTCCTACTAAACCTACTATTATATTAATCACCAGTAGGTCAGACTGATCACTCAACGCAACTAAATCACTTCTACACTAAAGACTATTATACTGCGATTTAAACTGCTTTAGGAGCCGCGTGGTGGGTAGGCTAAGGAACATAGTTGCCACATAGTGGGAGTTTGCACGTTTATACTGTGCAAGCATACTCAGTGACTCAAGAAATCTGTCAACGTGCATTGGTTGATATTAGTTCTACCCTTCACGAATTGGTTGAGCATGTGACGAACCTCCACTCTCCACTCCAGCTGTGCTGCTGACTTCAATCCTTAAGAAGTTTAAAACACAGTATGGATCTAAATCGGGTGGCATCGGCCTCTCAGAAAATATTAAAAGGCGTGTAATGAAATGTAAATTATGACTGTTTCAATATCTTGTGATAGTACGTACATACACATATTTAATAAATGTAACTATTACTAATCATACAATAATTTTATTATGGGGTAGGAATTATTAAAGTATTTATGAGGGGTAAGTGTACCCGCATTTGTATGGAGGGAGAGTTGGAAATACCCTCAGCTTAATAGGACAGTGTTTGAGCACCAACTTCCTCAACCAATCACACCAGCCGAGCTCCGCTTGATTACTCGTACAGCTCACAAGAACTAAATAATATTGATGTATGTCATTTAAAAAAACTTTATGTTGTTTCTGATGTATGCTATGATTGTTTTAAATAAAATTTACTAATCACTTGCGGTTTGTCAATAAAATAACCAGTAAGAAAATGTTGTTACTATTTTTAAGAAATCCCTAGAATATATTGGTTGGAAATCCTTGAAGAATCAAAGACAGGAAGGAGATGGCAATATACACGTGGCAACATTGCCAGAATGAAATAATAAATAGCGTAGAGTATTAAATGTTAAGCTTTATTGATTACACTTTAGCAAAAAATATTTATTTGAGCTGTAGGATATGAGTAGAAAGAAGGAACAAATATACTATTAATATTATCATTTCAATCAGTTTCACTGTTTATATATTGGTTTATAATTTTAAATAATATGGGTTTAAGGTAAGGTGTCACACATACACACATACACACACAAAATCTAACACATCTATTATAAATTGTAACACCTGCGACAGTAGACTGCTACCCAAGAATAAAGTGAAAAAAGATTCAATTATTTTAGAAACAACTGATTTATTCCTTCAGCCACTTATAACAGCAGAAATAAGTTTTATTTTAATATAATTTAATGTTCTCATTCTTATTTTGCCAAAATAATATAAGCTCTTACATTAATTCATAAGTAATATTGAATTAAGAAACTTGAATTTACTTTAAATATCATTTAATGCTCGAAACTATATTTTGATGAAGTAATATAACTTCGACATAAATTCATAAATAATATCAAATACAATTATTAGGACCCTGAATCAATATTAGAAATGCCAACCAAAAACAAAATAGCATTTAAACAACAACAAAATTTATTTTAAAAGTCATTTAACGCTCGAAACTATATTTTGTTGACATAATAAATAACATTTACACAAAACAAATTAGCCACTTAAACAACAATAAAATGTAATGTTCGCAAATATATTTTGATAAAATAATATTTAGCATTTACAAAAATTCATAAGTAATATTAAATACAAATATGAGGACCTTGAAATTATTTTAAATATTATTTAATGTTCGCAAATATATTTTGATGAAATAAATATAGCTTTTAAATAAATTCATAAGTAAAATCAAATGCAACTATGAGGACCCTGAATCAACCTCAATCAACAAACTCTATGCGAAGAAAAAAAAAAGCATTTAAACAACAACAAAAATATTTTAAAAATTATTTAATGCTCGAAATTATATTTTATTGACATTATAAATAACATTTACACAAAACAAACTAACCACTTAAACATCAAGCCGTAATTAGAAGTAGTCTACCCACATTTTCACGTAGAGAGAATGGAAAGTCTATTTGAAAAACCTCCCTAAATACGCTCGACGCTGATGAAGGAATCTATAATATATCATTTAAATTGAATACTATGGTTTGGATTTGTTTATCTTACACTGGATATTTATTAAGACTTATAATGTTCGTTTATAATATCCACAAAGCCTCCCAGAGTTCTATATGTCTAATATTTATCACAAGAAAGAAGTAAGGCTGAATAAATTAGATTTATTAAGGGAATGTATTTCAATTTTCCAGAGTTGGAAATGGAAAACGATTTATGAAAATTTACCCAAAAATAACTTGCTGTGGAATCAAACCCCGACCTTCCCATTACTATTATCAAAACACGTTTCTAAAATAGAAACTCAAATGTAAAATTACCTGGTCATCTGTCACACATATTATTTTTAGATTACACGAACTCGACATATTTTAGCACCACGTCTTACTACCCGTTAGGGTTATACACTTAAATACTAATTACGCTAATGGATTAGGAATTGGGAAGTTTGTATTTAGAGAAATTGAACCCGAATTTGCGTATAGAGAGAGTGTAAACTACCCCCAGTTCGCCAAAGGGAGATTTGAATCTCGATCGTCCCGTCGTCGGCAGTCCAGCTCAACACGAATCGAGCACGTTAGCCAACTATGACACCGAAGCGGGTTAACTTGACAATTAGCTGGTGTAGCCACAGAGGGTCAACCCTTAGGAAAGTGCACCATCCGTCTACCATGATGGGACCTGTGACAAAGAGTGCCAATCAAGGCAGTGAGGAAACATACCAGCATTACCTGGGAGGGAGAGAGGTAATAGAATGGTGGCGTGAGGTGGATTTTCAATAAAATGTGGCTATTAGCTTATAACTAATATAATATTATCGTTGTAACAAACGTACGTTAAACGTATTATTAATTTGGTTTGCAATACTCTTAATTGGTTCATCAAGCACCAGGGTTATTACAAGCTTTATATTACAATAGTTTACAGTAGTTTAAAATATCTGTATCCACATTAGAATTAAAAAGTCATAAAAAATACTCGTAGAGATACAGGTCAAACATATATCGACCGTAAAGAGGAGTGAATTTCAGTGGGGTGGGGGAAAGGTGCCACCATTCATCCGGAAAGAGGTTATAAATACATTAATCCTCTCGGATTATTTATTAAACGGATTACTTGAACAATAATTTACATTTGATGCTCAAGATCAATCGGTAGGGATTCTTCTTACAAACACAAATGTCTTAGGTTCGATTGTCAGCAGTTGGAACCAGAGAAATCATCACGTTTGAATTATATCTTTTCATCTCGCCAAGTGGTGAACAAGTGATCCTTGGGATGGTTTCAAGACCATGGATTTAAAATTAGTGCCACTAGGTATTTTCACTATAGATTAATCTAAAATAATTAATTGCGAGACACAGGTCTAAGACAGCACTCTCGCAATATACTAAACTGCAGGGGTTCGAATCCTGGTCCACTGGTTGCCACCCTCTTTGGTCAGTTAGGGGTCTCAGCTCAAATGATTCTATTTGACATAGGTTTGGTAACAACATAATTTTTTTAGTTTGAAAACAATGAAGATTACTCTAAGGGGATAAGGACAGTGAAGGAATCCCGTATATGCGTGGAGAGAGAGACTGGGAAACATCCTACCGGAATTAAAAATCTGATCTCCCGGTAAAACACCGTGACGCGGAGCTAATATCGGGTTTCAAACCCCTGTCGTGTGTACTTACCATCATAAACATACTAGTTGTTATGCATTGCAGGCCTGACGCCTTAGACAATGTGGTGGTGTGAATTTCCATTGTATCTCCATGAAAATTCTGTACACTTCAGTTCTATCACCTAGTATTTTCTTATAACTTTTAAAAGTGTTCATTAGGTTGGGGTTTGGATCCCTGATAGATTAGTATTCACTATTATTCTCGCAATATATCGGACAACCAGTCACGTAGTATGGTTTAAGGAGTAAAAAAATGGGGGTCATATCTTTGTAAAGTGTGAGCAGTTTTCCATTAGACCAATGGCTTGGCATTCTATCTTCATATCGGCCTGGATATGTCAGGGAACGAAAAGTACCAACAATCTTAAAGGGTGGATGGCAGACAAGGATTGCATTTCTGATATCTGGTACTTAGACATTGTATATCCCAGTATCCACTATGTCTACTATTGAAGAAAAGCTTATTGAAGCTGTGCTTCATTATTTAAAAAAAACATAATTTCATCCTGAAGTAAATCAATGAAGAGTTTGGAAAACTTACCATGCGATGTATTTTCAAATTTATCTGGTGGACCCAGAACATAGGTTGACGTTTTGTTGGCACATGACAGGTTATAATTAACATAATGTCTGCTTAATCTGAATAACTGAACATTGACTGACGGTAAAATGTTGATGTGAGCGAAGCTTTTGGCCAATTCCGTCTGAAAGCAGCTGGTGCAGTGGAGACTAATCCCAATGTGGTGTGCACCCTCCTTTATATATCATCGATGCTTGTGGTATGGCAGTCTATTGTGCGGACTCGGAGGTGGGGTGAGCCCAATCTGTCACAAACCACGGTCTGCCATGCTACTCACTTTGACGTCTATATCCCTCAGCAGCTACCAATGAACTCCTCTATGCTCTTCCATTACATCTTGACCTCAAGTCCTCTCCCGTAAATATTTAGATCACCTGAACTAATTAGGGAGTTGGATCCTTGCCGAAGAAGAATTGAGGCTAGAGATTGAGCTAGCATTTACTAGTTTAATTGAGTGTTTACAGCGCCATCCATAGGCCTTCACACAATAATGCTGGCTCGCCAGTGGTATGAGCTACTAATAACACATTAGCAGTTTGCCACACTTTTCACCTCTTATTACAAAACTAACAGATATTACATAAATTGGTAGCATTATTATAAAAGAAAATGTCGAGACCCTTATATCTGCCTATATTTATTTTATATTTCACAATTAAGATACACGCATCCCACGAAGTATCTATTAATTTACCGTTACTATAGATTGGTGCAACTTCTGTGGATTCACACATTCGTCGTAAAACAAATGCATAACAGAAATGCAATCACGTGATTATCTCTAAGCCAATCCAAGATCTTCGGGCTCCTCAGCTAGAGTTTAAATGGTTTCAGCCTTGTTCTTCTTTTAAAACTTACACTTTTTTTATTGACTAAGCTTAATATTACATTAAATAACCTTAACAGACTTAGGTGTCACGTTATGGGAAGATGCAAGGACAACTTCCTAAATTGGTGTTACTCGTATGACAGCACCTGCTTACGTGGGGAATCTACGATGATGGAACACCTCCTGAGATGCCCAACCTTAATCCCTGTTCGCTTCAGGATCTATGGATGTGTCAAGAAAATTATGTGATTTGTGTCGGACATTGGAGAGAAATATAAACACCTCTTATCCCCATGGACTAAATTTCGTGTTATACAGGTGTCCGTAAATTCGCGGATACGGACTGTACCACACGATTCTCTGGCCTAAGCTAGATAGAAAATACTGTTAGGTAAAAATGCGTTAGGCCCTTAGTTTTCGAGAAAAATGACGTGAAAATAGAGAAAATACTTTATTCCGTCAACCGTGGTGATGGTGGCATGTAAACGTGTGATGATGTCCTCGGCCGACTGCGGCATGTCATCTGGTAGGTTAACCAGTGATTTTAGATGACCCCATGAAATAAATCTAGTGGTGTGAGGTCTGGCGACTTCGGTGGCCATTCCATAGGCCTTCCACGTCCAATCCACTTGTGGGGGTAGGTGTCGTGTAGCAGTTGGTGCACTATTGCTGCATAATGAGCTGGAGCACCATCATATTAAAACCACATATCCTGGCGTACAGGTAATGGGACGTCTTCAAGCAGGCATGGTAAGATGGTGGCAATGTAGAAACGGTAATACTGCGATTTTAGCCGCTCTGGTAGCACATAGGGGCTCACAAGTATATCCCCAACAATAACGGCTCATACATTGATGCTGAATTTTTGTTGATAGGAATGAGCTTGAGTGGCGTTCGGGTTAGGTATCAGGTACCCACAGGTGGTTGTTGTGAGAGTTAGTAAAACCATAGCGTGTGAAACAAGCTTCATCGGTCTAGAGTATGTGATTGACGAAATCCGGATCCACCTCATGTTGTTGCAGAATCCACTAACATAACGTTACACGGCGAGGAAGATCATCTGGCAGCAGATGCTGCATTGGGGTGTGATGATATGGGCGGCAGCCCTCATCATGCAGATCCTGGTGTACCACTGACTTTTATACGTTCGTAACCCATGAAATGTCACGTGTGTTGCGTGCTGGTTCCTGTTAGACCAGTTAGTACAGCATCCTCAAGATCCGGTGTCCACGCATTACGTCACTATCCTGTATCCACGTGCTGTGCTGGTCCCATTTGACCAGTCTCTCAGCAACGCAACTTTAACCAGCGAAACACATCTACACTTGGGTGCCGTCTGTTGGGAGAGCGATCAGCGTAAAATGTGCCGCAGGTCTAGCTTGGCTGTTTGATGCACCCAGGCCATTGTCATGTCCCAATACTCTACGTTTGTATACTACATGGCCTATTTGACACTACTGAGCTCGAATATTTACCTAGCCCTATGCCTAACCAACAACTCATAATGTATGGCACAGCGTTGCCACCCACATAAACTCTTTCTTCTACTGTTTCCAAAACTTTCATGTAGTTTTTCTCAGGAGCTGGGGGCCTAGCGTATTTTTACCAAAGAGTATTTTATACTTAGTTTGGGGCATAGAATCGCATGGTACAGTCCGTATCCACGAATCTCTGGATATCCTATATATATATATAGTGTATAACCCCATATATATAGATATGTGTATGTATAAATAAATATATATATATTAGTTGTTATAGTAGTTTTAATCAACTTACATAATGTGGCCCAGACAGGATTAAATAAAAATAAAGTTAATATAGACAATTAAATATTATTATGGCCCTCTTTTCATCCATCAGTGGCCATGTTCCTTCTAAGGAGCATGTTGGTTAATAAACAGCGACTGTTAGGTGGGCTTTTACAAAGCATACATTTATGCCAACATATAATAATACTCTGAAGTCATGCTCAAGTAGATTTTGATATTTATCTTCGGTGAACGTGTTAATCAAGATTTAGTAATTAATAAGCCACCTGTCTATCTGAAATCTGGTTCTGACACAATGGGTAGAAATGTGGGAAAGAGAAGAAGGTTTATCTGTATTGACCTAGTTAGAACGAACCGAGAAATTTCATCTGAAATCCAAGGCTTTCTGTTATCCTTACATTCCAGGCTAATGTACTTAGGGCCGGTTTTATGATTCCTGGATAAATATTAATATGGCCGATAAATATTTTTGACTAATTGATAATGTTAAAAGTGCGTTTTATGACGACCAGATAGCATTTATCTGCCAGATAAAATGTATTTATCTATCATATTTTTATTAGGAGGTTTAAGTACCTGGAAACTTTTATCTGAAAGCCAAAATGGGCGTTGCCATATTGATGCATTGTTTTTCATGATGTTTAGCCTATTAGAATCTGTTTTTAGGTTAAAATCTTGGTTCACATGTTTAGTAGGCTCTAACTTATAAAGTTAGAATGATCATACTTAGCACCGCGTCTTACTATCCATTCGGGTTATACACTTATAAAATTAGAACATTTAATTCACACTTTTATAAAAAATTACAAGCTATTTGTAGAGTTAAATTTATATAAGAACAAATTATTTAAATGTGAGTACAGTAAATGAAATTTTGTAAATGTTGTACCGAGCTAGTGACCACATTTTGGCAGACACCGAAATTAATATTTCAAGACAACCTAGCTTCTGCACCCACGTGAAGCCATCTGTTTACTCGTACTCGTTTATCCGCCATTATTTAACAAATGCCAAGAGTTGTAGCTACTAGTCAGGTTGTACGCATGCGCGTGCCAGTAAAAACAGTACCAACCCTGCGTTTTATGCATGAAAATATATTTATCCTACAGATAACTATCCAGCAGATGAATTCAGTTCATAATACTCGTAAAATATTAACCTTTATCTGGTAGCTTACCTTAACCTCCCGATAACAATATTTATCTGGTAGTCATAATACCGACCCTTGTTGATCTAAAGAGATTGGTCCACAAAGTATGTAACCCACATAATCAGAATATTGCTAGAAAGCCCTCGATATTATTTATGACACTATTATTTCGGCCAACGTCAAGGAGGTGGACGGCCAGAACACTGAGATGAGCTAAAGACGCTCAGTAAATCTCGCGTTATTGAGAAATGATTGGTTATTTCAAAATATGGTACATGGCGGGTCATGCCTAAACGAAGATAAAACAATCCAACATTTCCCTTTAGTATTAAAATATGTACTTTTAAAGTTTTAGTTTAAGTTTAAGAGAAAGCGGTAACCTTAACTTTGCTACTAAAGCTTATTATTCTTATTATTTTTATTAATATTATTATTATTATTACCATCATAATTAAATTATATAATATTTTCATCAACATAAAATCCGTGAAAGAGGTAAATTAGCTCATTTTCATGGACGTGTCACGTAAAAGTTGCAGTTATCAGATAAAAGTAAATTGTTATTAATATAAGTTTAGCATTCTTTAAATGAATAATAAATTTTAATAGGGAATCAATATGAAACTTTCAGTTAAATGAGGATTATTTGGGTGGTTTTTAAGTTTCAGGAATGACACTTCAATAGTAAATGTCACAGCAATTCAATTTGTTTTTATAACACGTTTTGATGGATTAGATGGTTTAGTCAGCTATAAAATTAAAATCATACACGTTTTTTAATGATTGCTCATGTTTTTCTTTAGGACATACTTTATTCCAATGGTTTCCTCAATATCTTTCCAAGTGGTTATTGAAGAACTACTTTGGTATGACCTCGTATCTTCCACCCCTTAAAGAAAACCGTTGCATACAGTGGTGGGAGCATGGGTAAAGTAGTTATTTTGGTCTTGTGTGGTTTTCTAGTAATGGGAGATTAAATTAAAATTTCGGCCAGGTGTGCCAAGGCGTATTTCCCACTATCGCGTGAATTTGGGTACATTTCCTTTGTAATTTTTCAAACCGCAATTTAAGGTTATGATTTATTGCGTCATAAGCTATTTTGCCCATATGGCCAAAAACACTAAGCCCTTGCAATTTCTAATAATGTATATATATGATATATATAAAGGGAGAGTAGGTACCATTATTTATTTTAGCCGCCACACTTCAAGAAATCAAAAATATTGTTATAGGTCATATGCTTATGAAATATACCAAGGACGAATTTGCCAAAATATATGAATATCATGGAAAATTGAGATTGTAAAATAACAGCTAATAGGCCTATTGATTAAATATTTGGGATAGGTGAAGATAATTCACTACATGAACAATATCAAGTACCAAGCCAGCATTTGTTTTCACATTTAAAACTATATGTAATGGTACAATCGGTCATACTTTTCATAGTTTATCATAATTTAGAACAACATTTTCAGAAGTCGGTTATAAGTATGTTTTCATTAAATAAATTGTCTCCAAAAAAATAAGCACATATTGATATATTTAGAGTTCCTGGCTACAATTCCATAGGTGCCAGGTTCAATCCTCGGAGTTTCCAATATTTATCTGTGAAGCAGTAGTTCTTGAACGGGGTAAAACTCAGTATAGTGAGGACAAATGAGGATCTACTTGAATAACTAGGTAACAGCTGCGGTTTAAAAAACTGAGATATATCGGATGGCGGGCTTATTGTGCCGAACACATGGCACCCTCTATCAGCAAATGTTGGCACAATCATCGCTAATGGCAGCGGCCGCTCTGTCAGTGGGCCTATATATAGCTCGCTTGCGAACTCATTCTATGGAGTTATGGAGACTCATTTATTCAATAAACTTTACTTAATCTTAGATCTAGAGTTAAATTCACGATTTCTCCTGGAGGTTTTACTATTTTAACATAATTTTTCAGTTTGAACGAATTCCATGAAACCGTTAAATGACATTTCCATTTCCCTGCCCGGATAAATACAGGGCCAGACAGAATATTGTAGATCTCACTTGTTAGTTTTTTAGTTTTAGAGCAAATAACTCGTCCAGATCCATCCCAATCCAGTAGTCGAAGATGTTTACAATTTCATTGATGACCCAAAATGATAAAGATACAAGTCCGTCCTTAAACGCTTTTACTCTTTAACAGTCTGATGGTACGTGCCGCCAAATTAAAAAGATAACATTTTGAGACCTTCTCTCCGCACCACAAAGAACTGTGAGAGAGACAAAATGGAAGTGGTGAGAAAAGTTGCGCTAGTCCTTGTCAGGGGTTTTAGCGCCGGAGATTGTGGGAGGTAAGAGATGGGTACTTGTTTGGAAATAAGGAAGAGGAGAGAAGGGAAGAGACTAGTCTGTGCGAGAGAGGAAAAACTCTTAATTACTTGACATGGGCGCTAGCTACTTCTCTCATTCTTTTTGAAGGAAAGATTAAAAAAACGGAAGAAGGGACAGGGAAGGGAGGGTTAGGAAAAAAAAAGGTTATTCTCTCCCTGTTCCCCCCCATCTTTTTTGTTCTTTGTGTTATTTTTAGTTACAGAATTGATTAGTTTCCTTTACTCCCGTTCGCCAGTAAGGAGCGCTAGCGAGATATCTAAAAGACATCATCAGCCAACCACATCGTTTTTTCATGGTTTCTTCTTTTTTCTTACACTAAAAAAAACTTTCAGTCTTTTTTGAGAACTCTTCCTATTCGTTCCACCCGGCCATACCTTTCCTCCAAATCCCTTCATAATTTCAAGAAGGTTTCCACGACGTCTCTGACAAGTACTGGGCTTCCCGTCTTTTCTGAGCCTAGACCTCCTTTCAGACAAATGGCCCAATCAGAACGATGAAACTAAAGTTTGGAAGAAATATTTATCTCTTTCGTTCGTAGAATGTTTTAAGCTTTAAGAGATAATATTTTAATTATTGAAATGTCATTTCTGTCTTGGAAATAAATTAGACTAAGTCTTTTCATAAAATACTTTTTTTTCAACTAAAATGTAATATTACGTTTGAAACGTATTAAATGGTTGTATTAGTAGACCTGTCCATTAATGGAAGAATTGAATATAAAAGTATTGAGCTGTCAAACTTAAACGAAGAAAATAAGGAATACATATTTTAAGAAGTCTCTCTTAAACCTTCCTGGAGATCGTTTTTTTACATGCTTTGTCTTACTAGTCACGCGTACACTGGTGTAGTAAGGGCTTAAATAATGGGTAGTAATAAATAGGTAATTGAAAATATGATAACTACAATAATGAGAGTATTCTTTGTTTAACGTGAAGATTTCTCTGTTAATGACATGTTATCATCTAAAGAAAAGTATGTATATTCATATTTGTAGCCTAAATATATATTATAGTCAAGAGGAACTTTCCCAGAGCTCCACCTTTATGTTAATTACTGAATATTTGAAAACAGGTATGCCTCTGGAAGTTGCGAGGCATAATACCCCTCAAAGTCTTCCATTTACCATTCATCAATAGCTAGGGCACTATTTACACTAGCCAACATGATTTTAACCTCCAGACATATTTAAGCTGTGATAAGTCAATCTACTGTGTGTATATTTTGGAAATTAAAAAAAAAAACCAACCCGTCAACAATATTTTGTATGAGTAGTTTTTTGTCTAAACACGTACTGAGTGTGCCTAACTATGATTTAGTAAAGGTGATACGGCCCTGATCTGTCATTTGATTTACGATATAATTGTTGTATACAGTAATATATATATATAAAGAGTAACTTATAATAATAATACACGACACTGAACTGGTATAAAACCAAATATCTTTCGTATTTACTCATAAATTGCTAAGTATCATTGTTGAACTGTAGAAGTGTTCACACAACACGTTTTCATTACTGCCAAATATCTATATATTGATCACGTGTGTGGGGTTTGTCTGTGTTTAACTGAAGTTTTTGACTATCACCTGTGTTTTTCCTAGCTTTTTTTTTCTAAGAGTAATAACACACTGATTTATTGATTTGATATTTCTGGCTTTATACTCGCTTTGGCTTGTATGTCACTGACTTCTGAGGTTGGGGCACCATACAGGTACGATTACATTACCCCGATAAGTTGATGTGAAGATAATGATTATTATAATGTTGTGTGTAGTGGAAGATTTACATCCAACTTAAGGCAGCTGCCCCGGTCAACGAGAAAGAATCAATCACTGTCAGGCAACACGGCTTAAAATACACTGGTCCTTGTCATTTTCTGGAACAACTTCTATATTTTGTCTAAGCTGATACTCCCCTTCATCCTTCACCTAAAAGTTCACTTTATCATGCCAATAAAAAAGATTAAATAAATTTAAGAAATTTTATCTCAACGTAAAGAGGAAATCTCGCTACTTGTAATCAATTATCTTAAAAAAATCTATTGTGAGACTATAAAACATTATGATGGTCATTTGTTATATAAAGGCGTACTCCATTGCTCTTTTTATCAATCCTAGTTTCATAATTCTTCAAATATGCTTAAAAAGTCATTTAAATTGAGCACATATCACATTTTCACACATTGTTTTATATTAATAGAACACAAATTATACGGTTGCTGTTGGAATCGTTCAACTTTTTTTTAGCGTGAACCGTATTTTTAAATAATGCAACGTAGAATTAAATATTGCGTTAAAGTTTAACGTCTGCATTGCAATTTATCACTTACCGAGATAGTTCTCTTAAGCCTGATTAACCACACCATGTTGAATATAAAACAATTCCCCTTTCGGGAAAAATACCTATGTTACTGCCGGGAATCCACACGGGACCTTTATATTAGTATCTAGGAGCTCTACCACTAAACTAAGAGACCGGTCTTGTTTTATTGTTATAATGCCAAAGCAAAAGAGTGTACTGAAAGTGTCTGCAATGAGTGTGGTAGGCTTACAGCTAGAACTCAGATGAAGAAATTCCAAGGCATTAATAAATGTGCATATCCTTTGTACTGAAGTTGTAATTTTCCCAATCAAGACAGTAAACTAAGCTTCCAAAGTGTTGTATAGCCTGAACATCTAATCTGAAGACACGACTAAAGGAGAAACTCAGAAGTAAAACGTTTCATGTTACCATGGTTTAGCGGGAACCACTTAACCATATTGACAAATTGCTATTTCTGTATGACAAAAATATAAGGTATGTCAAAAAAAAAGCAAGCACAGTTTGAAATATCTTAACATAATAACTGCATTAATGTTTTTCAACATAGTGAAGCACTGCTAGCATCAGCTCACCTAAAATAATGGAATGAAGGAACCAATGATGAATATGGTGCAAATGATTGTGTTTCAAACTCGCAAACTACACCCAACCATCCACTTCTAAGGACTTGCAACTGGAAACTGATATCACACCACATTCAATTGTTAAAAAAATAAGATTTAATGATTTAGTTCATAGTCTAAAATTAACCAAAGAGCAATCTAAACTCCTTGGTTCCCGGTTACAGAAATGGATATTACTTGACACCGGAACTAAGATAACATTGTAATGACAGTGAAGTATATATCCCTATTGAGGATGGTATGTGTCTCTGTAAATATATTAATGGCGATAAGAGCGAACAGGGCGTATATTGAACACAATACTAATGAATTGCACATATTTATATATTCATATAAATTAAATTTTTTAACAGTTCTTCAGCATAATAGAAGTAAATATATATCAATTCTTCTGCTTCATGCCACTGGCTTGAATGAAACGTATGCAACTATGTCAAAGATGTTGTTTACAGTAAAGTACTATGACGACTTTTGGTATGTTTTTAGTGATCTTAGGTTATTGAAACACTTAAAGGTCTACAGAAAATGTTTCCAAAAATTTTTTTTTCCAAGTTTGTGGGATAGTCAGTTAACAAAAATAATTTTACTGTGCATCATTGGGAAAAGATAAGCGAGGATTTATCTGGAAGAAAAAATAATAATATACTATAAAATATGTCTCACTGGCTTAACAAGAAGAGGTCCATTTCCCAACTTTACATAAAAAGCAAGGTTTAGTGAAGAATTTCTTTAAGCTATTAGATAATAAATTCAAGTGTATTCACCCACCTCATGGATGGCTCGCCCAATATAATAGGTGCCAAACTGAGAGAAGGAATTTTCATTGAGCCCCAAACAAAGAAACTTCTGAAAGATGATTTATTTGAGATGAAAATATAGGACCATGAACTTGAAGCTTGTCGTTCGTTTGAAGCAATTGTGCATGCATTTCCTGGAAACAGGAAAAAAACAATTATGAATCTCAGTTGTTATTCTACATTGCTAGAGGTAATATGATTCCGAGTGGCTTTGAAACTAAATTTTCTACATTTCCAAATGTATTTATTCCTAAATATTTGGTATATGTGAGTGTTGAATAAGGATAACGCCTTCATCATGACATATCTATGTTGGAAAATTTTACCAAGGTAGCTGGGATACTACCATAATGGGAGATTACTGTTGATTTATTAAGAGGTAGTATAAATGGACAATATGCTGAATGGGGTTATCCATGACAAATATTTATAAATATAGAGAATGTAAGTATTAATTTGTATAATAATATGAATTAATAAAATTGTTATAGTTAAATGTGAAAAAAGTTAATGATAAAAAGGATAACACTGAAAATTGGTCATGCGTTAAAATGTTTAAATTTAAGTAGGGGCCTATAATTTTTTGATGTAGACTTGACAAGGAAGAATTATTTACATATGTATAGTTAGCACAATATTTTCATTTAAAATCAGCAATTTATTTACAAGAAGTGTACAACAAAATTGTTGGCTTATCTTAGAACTAAGTCTTTCTCAACTCATAGACTGTTCGAATATTTATAATAATATGGTAATAATTATGAAAGTAAAATTTAGGTTAAGTAAACTCTTTTGTCCGTGCTGGATGAATAAGAAACAGCTTTGGAGAACCAGTTAATTACATTGCGCTAAAACTAAAGCCCCGAATTCTCAGTTAGTAAAAACTAGATGGCTAAGCCTTGGTTCAGATGTGCACTGACGAACCATATGCCACAAGTAACTAGATTGGGGTGAGCCCCAGAAACGAAAGTTATATGTTCTAACTACTAATCTAAACTTGAAGATAATATTCTATTCGAGATTAAATATACTTTTACCCCCTTTGGTGGATTAATGGTGATACTCTCGCAATATAGTGCACTTCTGATAATGGGGATATCGGTGTTAGAATCCCGGAGGGATGTACTGAGGGTATTTTTCCTTCAATGGGTTCCCCCTCTCCCTCGAAGAAAATTCGTGTACACTTCCACAAAATTCAACCTTCCTAATCCACAACAGACTAGTGTATTTAGTACATGAACGTACGGCATGGATGGGTAGTAAGACATGGATTGGTAAAAAACTGAATAAATATATAAAATATATTTTTCGCCTCGGTTGGGTGTACTGAGATTTTTTTTCCGAAATGATTCTCCACTCTCCCTCCACGCAACTGTGGGTACAGTTCCTCTAAAAACCTTTCCTAATCCTTAATACATTAGTGTAATTAGTACATAGGCGTCCAAACCAAACGTGTCGGAAGACGCGGTGCTAAAAAAATCCTTATTATCTCATGAAAATACACTTATTCCTCTGTGAAGTAAATGATACAATAATATCGAGCATAGCATGAGATATTAAAACAATGTTCAAAAAGATGAATAGCTTGTCATTGAACCCTGGAGGGACAAGAGAAAGATGAGTGAGAAGTTTAAATTGAACGGGAGTCATATAAAACAAAGATGGTGGAAATATAGAAACAGAGGAAAGGAAAAAGAAAAGGGTAGTCGGGGATAAAGTTTGTAGAAGAAGATTAACGACATTGCCAACGAGTGAATTTGAGACAGGAGAAAATTTTAAAATTTGGGAAAGTAATGGGTGGACACAAAGAACTTGGTGGTATTTGTAAAGGAAAAAGAAAAATAGCCCGAATCAAATAAAGTACAAGAAGTCATTTCAAACCACGAAAGTTGGGAAGGATGTAAGAAGTCTAATTTTCAAATAATTTTAACGTTGTTTGTTACATACAATCCATTCAAGCTAACTTCATACTTTTAATAGTTGAGTAAGGATTAGGAAGGTAGAATATAGAGAAAAAACTCACAATTGAGTGAAGGGAGTTTATTTAAATAATACAGGCAATAGGTGATTGATGATTTGACATGCATCGATGCAAATTATGAGAAGACTAATTTAAAAATAAACGGTACGATACAATCGCGCTGATTTTGTATTATAGCTTAAAAAAAAATTCAAAAATATGTTTTCAGTAAACTACTCTTAAATTAATTGTATTGATAAAAACAAACAAATAATATTGTTAATCACAATAGTAATTCTTTATCTTTTGAAACAAATTATTCATATATATATATTTAACAAAATTCAAATTGTAAATAAATGGTATGGTGTATTGTAAAGAATTTCTCCTTCTATTGTTTTAAAAGAAAAACATTTACTAAAAACTTGTAAGATCTGTGAAGAATTTTTTTAAGGAATCACGCCACCAGATCAAATAAATATAATAATATACACTGATACAGAAACATTAAGAAAAGAAGAACATATCAGTCCTTAAATTATTATTATTATTAGCACCGCGTCTTACTACCCATTCGGTTTGTACGCACTTACGCTAATGTGTAATGGTAGGGTGATTGTGAGATGAAATGGAGGACCTACAGTTTAAAGTGGAATCCGAACCACGGTGGAGGCCTGGCATTCCTCACATTCACAAGTTGTGTTTAATACACGTCTTGTCAGAGGTGAAGGAAGGGTTTGGCAATCAGATAAATCTGTGCCAAGACCGAGGATTGAACCCCGGACCCCTATCACAGAAGTCTGACACCTTACCTCTAGACCACCAGGTCACCCATCAGTCCTTAAAAAGTATAAAAACTAATTTCATATATCAAATCCTCCATTAAAAGAAATAAATTATATGGAATTCCACACGGACTTTCTCGCTATATTGTTTAATAAATTGAGATATTTATTAAAAATTTATAACATAATATACACTAGTGAACCCGAGAAAAAATTGCGCTATACATACGTAAAATATATTTGACCCATGGTTTTAAAATTATATTTTTATTTTTAAAGAAATAACATCTTCATTTTTATATTTAGACCAATTCAAAATATTGATATTATGTCCCCAAGGGTCAACACTTCGTATTAAAATTTAGACTTTCAGTTAAAATTTTCTTCATTTTACTAAGGGATGCACATCTTATGGTTATTGCATTGCTATTAAATTTATCTTTTATAAATTTTGAACAATAAAATAGGTAATTATTTATTATTGAGTCTAAAATGAGAGAGAATCGTTATAGCCGATTTTGAGAAAATTGAATTTTTCTTTTTTCCCCCTTTAGTAAATTGCTCCTAATTTTATGGTTAGACAGACACACAGCGTTGCAAAAACTACTTTTTAGGGTTTGGGGGGTCATGAAAGGTCAACATCCAACAACATCTCTGGGATTTTTTTGATTGTCGTAATACTTTACCTTAAAATGTTAGCAAAGTTAAAAGAAATATATATTTGTGTATAGTTTGAAAATGTTTGGTTTTATAAAACTATATTTAAAGTAAAATATATTTATTATAAATAGATCCACATGTATTCAATGATAAGTAATTTCATATCTCAAAGACTTACGGAGATAAAACTAAAATGTATAATTTACGCATCAGACTGGAATCCTAAAGTAATTTTGACGAAAAGTTGAGAGTATCCATTGTTTGTAATATTGATCAAAAGCTTGAAAGTGAAATATAATCAAAATCATTAAAGCAAATTTTGATAAAATTGATTTTTTCTCTTTCCGCCCTTAAGGAAACTACCCTTAATTTTAGGGTTGCATATCCAATTCCAAAAATTCCTCGGGGTAGCCTTATGAAAATCCTAAACACCAAGTTTTAGACCAATCGGTAAAACAGTTTAGGCTCTAGCCCGAGGTACAGACAAACAGACAGGTGGACAGACAGGCAGACGGCATTTCGAAAACAACTTTTTAGGTTTTGGGGGGTCATGAGACGTCGACATCCATCAAAATCTCTAGTTAAATTTATTTGACGATCCAATACTTTCTTTACCTGTAAGGTAATGAAAAAATAAAAATTTAGATATTGGATCCCCAAGGGTCAACACTTCCTATCAAAATGTTGACATATGGTTTAAAAATTTCGACATGTTATTAGGGGTTTCACATCTTGCATTGCTTTTAAATTCCTCATTAAATAAATGTTGACCAATAAAATACGTAGATATTGACTGTTGAATCTAAAATTATAGTGATAGATCATTTCTGTACAAACAATTCCCCTAAGAAGTTGAAAGAAAGAGAACATACACATTTTGAGAGGATTACTTATTTCTTAATCTATGGCATTAGAGAATTGTTGTACTAAAACTTATCTAGTATCTCTTTAAAACTAAGTCTCACAAAATTGTATTAATAAATATTGGCCAATATCTCAGAAAAGGTTGGTTTAGTGAAAATATATTTCATATAAAAATTGATAATTTTTAATAGTACTACAATTTTGCAATGATGAGTTATTAAGTATCTCAAATACTTTCTCTTTTTGCTTATTATTAAACTTCTATTAGTTTTGGGGTTCATTAACACACAAACAGATGGCATTGCAAAGATAATTTTTTAGGGTTCAGGGGGGCCATGCGACGTCAACATTGATCAACGTTTCAGGTTGGATTTTTACTTTCTCTCCATCTTACAGGTAGAGAAAGTAAGGTGATCGTCAAAAAATTGAACTCGAGATTTTGATGAATCTTGACGTTTCATGACTCCCTGAATCCGAAAAAGTGGTTTTTGAATTTCCGTCTGTCTGTCTGTCTGTACCTCCAACTAGAGCCTAAACTATTTTACCGATTGAGCTAAAACTTGATATCTAGGGTTTTCATAGGGTTGCACCGAGGGATTTTTGGAATTGGATATCTACCCCTAAAATTGAGGGTAGTTTACTGAAGGGAATAAAGAGAAAAAGTCGATTTTCTAAAATCAGCTCTAACGATTTTGATTAAATTTCATTTATGACTATTAATAAATATTCCAAACAAAATGGCTACTCTCAATATTTCGGCAAAATGGCTTTAAGGGCTCCGGTCTGATGCGTAGATTAACTTTTTACTTTCTCTCTATCTTACAGGTAGAGAAAGTATGGTGATCGTCAAAAAAATCGAACTCGAGATTTTGATGAATTTTGACGTTTCATGACTCCCTGAATCCGAAAAAGTATTTTTTGAATTTCCGTCTGTCTGTCTGTCTGTCTCTCCAACTAGAGCCTAAACTATTTTACCGATTGAGCTAAAACTTGATATCTAGGGTTTTCATAGGGTTGCCCCGAGGGGTTTTTGGAATTGGATATCTACCCCTAAAATTAAGGGTAGTTTACTGAAGGGAAAAAAGAGAAAAAGTCGATTTTCTCAAAATCGGCTCTAACGATTTTGATTAAATTTCATTTATGAACATTAATAAATATTCCAAACAAAATGGCTACTCTCAATATTTCGGCAAAATGGCTTTAAGGGCTCCGGTCTGATGCGTAAATTAACATTTTTTATAATAGCTCCGAAACTATTTGAGATATGAAATTACTTAGCATTACAAATATGTATATATATTTATAATACAAATATTTTATTCGAAACATATTTTTATAAAATCAATAATTTTCAATCTATACGCAATTATATATATATTTTTAACTTTTTGGACATTAAAGCTTAAGTATTGCGATCGTAAAAAAAACTAACCTGAAATGTTGATGGATTTCGACGTCTCATGACCCCCCGAACCCTAAAAAATAGTCTTTGCAATGCCGTCTGTCTGTGTGTCTATTAAAACTTAAAATTAAGGGTAGTTTACTGAAGGGCAAAAAGAGAAAAAGTCGATTTTCTCAAAATCGGCTCTAACGATTTTGATTAAATTTCATTTATAAACATTAATAAATATTCCAAACAAAATGGCTACCCTCAATATTTCGGCAAAATGGCTTTAAGGGCTCCGGTCTGATGCGTCAATTAACATTTTTTATAATAGCTCCGAAACTATTTGAGATATGAAATTACTTAGCATTACAAATATGTATATATATTTATAATACAAATATTTTATTCGAAACATATTTTTATAAAATCAATAATTTTCAATCTATACGCAATTATATATATATTTTTAACTTTTTGGACATTAAAGCTTAAGTATTGCGATCGTAAAAAAAACTAACCTGAAATGTTGATGGATTTCGACGTCTCATGACCCCCCGAACCCTAAAAAATAGTCTTTGCAATGCCGTCTGTCTGTGTGTCTATTAAAACTTAAAATTAAGGGTAGTTTACTGAAGGGCAAAAAGAGAAAAAGTCGATTTTCTCAAAATCGGCTCTAACGATTTTGATTAAATTTCATTTATAAACATTAATAAATATTCCAAACAAAATGGCTACCCTCAATATTTCGGCAAAATGGCTTTAAGGGCTCCGGTCTGATGCGTCAATTAACATTTTTTATAATAGCTCCGAAACTATTTGAGATATGAAATTACTTAGCATTACAAATATGTATATATATTTATAATACAAATATTTTATTCGAAACATATTTTTATAAAATCAATAACTTTCAATCTATACGCAATTATATATATATTTTTAACTTTTTGGGCATTAAAGCTTAAGTATTGCGACCGTAAGAAAAACTAACCTGAAATGTTGATGGATGTCGACGTCTCATGACCCCCCGAACCCTTAAAAATAGTCTTTGCAATGCCGTCTGTCTGTGTGTCTATTAAAACTTAAAATTAAGGGTAGTTTACTGAAGGGCAAAAAGAGAAAAAGTCGATTTTCTCAAAATCGGCTCTAACGATTTTGATTAAATTTCATTTATAAACATTAATAAATATTCCAAACAAAATGGCTACCCTCAATATTTCGGCAAAATGGCTTTAAGGGCTCCGGTCTGATGCGTCAATTAACATTTTTTAAAATAGCTCCGAAACTATTTGAGATATGAAATTACTTAGCATTACAAATATGTATATATATTTATAATACAAATATTTTATTCGAAACATATTTTTATAAAATCAATAACTTTCAATATATACGCAATTATATATATATTTTTAACTTTTTGGACATTAAAGCTTAAGTATTGCGACCGTAAGAAAAACTAACCTGAAATGTTGATGGATGTCGACGTCTCATGACCCCCCGAACCCTTAAAAATAGTCTTTGCAATGCCGTCTGTCTGTGTGTCTATTAAAACTTAAAATTAAGGGTAGTTTACTGAAGGGCAAAAAGAGAAAAAGTCGATTTTCTCAAAATCGGCTCTAACGATTTTGATTAAATTTCATTTATAAACATTAATAAATATTCCAAACAAAATGGCTACCCTCAATATTTCGGCAAAATGGCTTTAAGGGCTCCGGTCTGATGCGTCAATTAACATTTTTTTAAATAGCTCCGAAACTATTTGAGATATGAAATTACTTAGCATTACAAATATGTATATATATTTATAATACAAATATTTTATTCGAAACATATTTTTATAAAATCAATAACTTTCAATCTATACGCAATTATATATATATTTTTAACTTTTTGGACATTAAAGCTTAAGTATTGCGATCGTAAAAAAAACTAACCTGAAATGTTGATGGATTTCGACGTCTCATGACCCCCCGAACCCTAAAAAATAGTCTTTGCAATGCCGTCTGTCTGTGTGTCTATTAAAACTTAAAATTAAGGGTAGTTTACTGAAGGGCAAAAAGAGAAAAAGTCGATTTTCTCAAAATCGGCTCTAACGATTTTGATTAAATTTCATTTATAAACATTAATAAATATTCCAAACAAAATGGCTACCCTCAATATTTCGGCAAAATGGCTTTAAGGGCTCCGGTCTGATGCGTCAATTAACATTTTTTATAATAGCTCCGAAACTATTTGAGATATGAAATTACTTAGCATTACAAATATGTATATATATATTTATAATACAAATATTTTATTCGAAACATATTTTTATAAAATCAATAATTAAAAGGAAAGAATTACACTACATTTTACTAATTTTTTTTCATTTGGTAATATCATATTTAACTATACATTCCCATGTAAATCTAAATAAAAATCGTATTATCGTAATATATATAGCTAAACTTTATAATAGGATTTTTTAGATCATCATTTCCCAATATTGGGGTTACAGAGATAATTTAAGAATTGAACACCAAACCCTTAACTTTGTAGGCAGACACGCTACTGACTGAGCCTAAACGTCAGACCCTAGTATAGTTGTTAATTGTTAAAGCGTATTTTCTCTAATGAGAAAATCAAGGTGAAAGTATTAATCAGAGTTTCTGAGTGTATGGTACTTGTTTGATAGTACGGATCCTACATATAATTTGATGAGACCATTTCTGAGAGTAGAAATAACGAAGAAATCACTGAACAGATTTTGACAAATGACCATTCATTTTAACGGTTAGGAGTCCAGGATGTCGGGAAAAATAGTAGCTTTCCACGAAAAACTGACTGTCACAGAGAATTTTAAGTTTATCATTCTTTGTTTAGTCACCATGGAAACCGTTATTTACTGCATGGCAGTAAATTTCTAAATAAAATAACTCTTTAGTTAGAAAATTATAACTCAATTTTAATTCTGTTGGACCAAACCCATCACAATTTTCTCTTTTGATGCTGGTCATAACACATCCAAATTGATATTTCTAAACTGGGAAAACTGTGACGTTGTCACAGACATGAATGTAAAGAAGACAGTTTGGACTCACCTAGCCTGGTCCCCTTTTGACTGGCCTGCTTCACGACTCCGAAAACACGCGCACTGATCAACATCATGTATACTACTAAACGTCCGTGGCTCGAAGTACAACTCCGAGCTAGACTCGAACAAATGAACATCGAGATTGCGCAGTCCCATATGCGCCAACGACTGTGTTCTGGTGAAATAAGAACTATCCACCGGCGCGTGAATTTGAATTATTACGAGGCTAAACGAGATTGTTCTCGAAGCATGTGCACGCCCCTTCCCCTGTCCCATCTGTGTTTCCCGCCGTATGTGAACACGTGACAGACTTTGTGTTGTATATAACGGCTGGACTGTGTAGTGATGTCACTCATTTCTCTGCGCTCAATTAGGTGAGACACTTGTCTTAGCTTTAGACTTAGTCTATATTCCGTCGTATCAAAATTATGTTTGGCTCTTCATGTTCAAAATTTATACGTTTCGGCTTTATTTACTTATACGTTACTCAAATTTAATTTCTTTAGAGACTGCTGAATTTGCCTGTCAGCCATTATGGATTGTTTGATATTTAAACTCCGTTTCCTATTTTTGCAGACCCGCCTTGTCCGCCTCACGGACGGGTTTGGGATTTATTACGCCGCCATCTTGGGGCGCTAGTTATCTTTCTTAACGTTAAACTTATTGAAATGTTTGGTTTGCTTGTCAAAGTTTTAAGGGTTTAGTCTTTTGTAAATTGTAGAACTTGTTGTTCAACTTTGGGGCCGCGAGCCCGCGCACTTAGCGCTTCGGCCAAGTTTATAGTTAGGTTGATCTAATTTGAATGGTGTCTGTTATAACTGATTAGGTTGATTTAATTCATTGTTTGTAATGGCAGCTAGTAATTATTTAACATGCTCATGTCGAATTTGTATCGGCATCGATGAGTTGTGTACACCTATACTTTTTGTCTTTGTTTAACCTTTTTTAGTCAGGTTAATCACCTTCTGCGCTGGGTCAATTTTATATGTATTCTTTATTATTGTCTTTCTGTTTCTCTCAAAGACTTGGGGTCTTGCCCCATTATTTATTATTTCAATCAGTCCTTGTTGACTTTTTCACTCGGCTACTTTTTGTATGTCTCACTTTCATATTTCTACGAGTTATATGTTATGAATAAAAAAATAAACTCTCTTGTAATCAACCTACCTTTTATTTATAGTATGGTGAACCTGTTAAATCAAAGGGGGGGTTACAAAACATATATTTTCATTGAAATTTATTATCTTTAATTCGCATTTAAATCAATAATATTGAGCATAATTCCAAAATTTAAATATTAAGTTGTTAATTTTTTAAGTGCATGATAATTTTGTAATAAGGAAGCAATGACAATCAATTTTATAGAATTCAATATAAATTATTTGGTATGATAAAATATATGAGAAAAGATTTAAATGAAATTGTAGAAATTTGTACTGTATGTATATATAAATTAATTAAGAAGGTTGATTTGATTAATACATATATGATATTTGATATCAAAACATAATTTTAAATTAAAATCTATTTCATTCATTAATTAACTTGATTAAATAGATAGTTATTATTTACACATAAATGATTAAAAAGATATCAGGACATAATATATTAACACATTAAAATGTGAGTCAAGGTTACAACATGTTAAAAGTAAAAAATAAAGAATTATAACAACAACAATATAAATAATTTAATATAATTAAACTTTATAGATAATTGAATGACTAGAGTGTAATGTTAATTGATGTAATTTATGTAAGTTATTTTGAAATTATAATTTTTTTTTAAGAAGGTGAAATGTTGATGTGTCACAGTTTATTGAATTCTATTTTGTCTTATCTGAAATTCCCTTGCTCCTTTGTAGGCATCGTAGAGTTGACCTTAGAAATCTACATGTTTCGGCACATCTACGGCGCCATCATCAGGACATTTGACTGTGCCTGTATGAGTTGCTCCAGTGAATACTAGAATCAAACTTTGAATCAAACTAGAAAGCTTTGGTGTACGAGAAATCCGTTGAATCTGAGAAAAACCAGTTAGCCAGGATAGGTGCTGCATGTGATAAGGTTCAAGAAACACAACGTATTTTAAAAAGAGTAAGCCAGTCATTGTTACGCCACCTCAATTATTGCAATGATATTAGGGAACACCATTTTGAACACTTACTATGAATCTGCTTTTGAAGCTAGGAACTAAATCATGCAATAACTACATTTTTGATTTATTAATTTAGCTTTCACTACTCCAGTGAGTGTACTGAATAAAATCCCACTCAAGTGTGAACTGTGTAAGCATAATCACTAATCTAATAGATAGCAACACATTGGAGCTTATGAAGAAGGAAAATTATCTGAGTTTCTCCACCATAGCACACAAACCAACCTTGTTTACCAAATGTACACGATACATAGTCACACGTGCTGGTAAAAATTGCTAAACGACTGCAGTGCGAAGTAACACTGTGATTAATTTTTACTCCCTTTTTTGTAATCTTAAATCAAAATGAGTAGTACTGCCTCTGACATATTTTATTGCAGAAAAAAGTTGTTCAACCCCCCATTTTTTACATGATGGTGTGGGTAACGATAACACCACATTTAGTTTATTAATTATCAAGGTTTCAATAATTAGTGTACAAAGATTGGTTGCTATACCCTAATCAGTTTTCATAATATTTCACACAACAGTAGTTTTTAGCTTTATCTTTAGGGGTGTATACCACCCTTAATATCCAAGATGGACCCTAGGTTGATGATGTGAATTATTCTATTTTCACCCAAGGAATAGCCTGCCAAAGTTTGATGCAATGTTTTGGATACACGTTGTATATAATTTGATAAGCCCGTTTCCAGTAAAATAAATTATTGGGAAATGACTGATTAGATTTTGACAAATGAGCACTTATTTTAAAGATAAGGGAATCAGGATGCCGGTAAAACCAAAACCCAGCCTCCATAGCGAGTTTTGCATCTCTTCCTTCTGTGTGGGCAGTGGTTCATCTGTAAAATCATTCTTTGTTTATATCACCATGGAAACCATTATTTGTGTATGGCTGTATAGTAGTAAATAAAATGTTTGTCTTTGTTTAAAAATAATATCGGCTCAATCGTTACTTGAGTGGTTTGGTCCAGAAAATAGATATAGATATAGGATAGGGGTAATTTTAAAGTTATCGTTGGGGCGTGAAGAGGCAAAATATACGTTTTAATTAAAATTACACACCGAAAACTAAATATCTAAGTAAAGTTGATAGTCTTTGACGAGTAAACTTTTAACGAAAATGGGAATAAGAGCTTATTATATAGATCCTTTCCCAATAAAAATTTAAAATACATTTTAGTGGAATAATCTGAAGCCATTGCTGCAATGACCCACTAGTAAATTAACAGTTGCTACCCCACCGGTTCATACCTCTTTACAAATTCACCAATTTATTAATCGAGTTTAATCACTCTCGGTATTTGCATGTAGCTGAATTGTTGATGCCAGAATATTTCTTATTATACTTGGATGCCAAAATAACAGATTTTTGTAGAAATATACACTCTAATAACCTGTTTTTCCTATATAAATTCTACTATAGACCTCGGTGGGCTTGGGGTAAAGTGCTCACTTCTAGATCCGATGTTCATGGGCTCACACCCAGTCGATATTTAAGGATTTTACCAAGTGAGGAAAATCCGTTGCGTTACTTCCTTCGTAGGAGAAATAAGCTGTCCCATGTCAATTCTGGCATGTAAAAGATCCCTGAGAGGTAGCCGTATGAGATATCTTTCTGACCAAATTATTAAGCTCTTTCTCTCTCACTCGCTTGTGGAATTATGTTCAAAAACCAACAAGAAACTAATTTCATGAATTTCCTAAGATGTCCTCCAGATTTCGAGGGTGTGAGTCAATAATTAGCTGAAGCGCCAAGTACGCAAGCCGCTTCGGATAGATGAGGTAGCAACTCTCTGGGTTCTATACTGACTATTATAAACAAAATCTGTACGGAAAAATGGCGTTTCAAATGTCCATTACAACGAAATTCAGTGTATACCTATACACTTACCCATTAGTTGATTTATATTAAACAAATATTATATTAATTTATTTGAATTTGTTTATTAAATCACTTTATATCTTTTCATACTATAATAGTAAAACTAAGCCTTTTCCTTACAGATGGAGTGCCCATCGCACCTTAGCAACCTTGGACTATTACAACTGCAGTGTAAGCGTAGAGTGTATATCGCAGCTCAGTATCTTTTGGCTTTTGAAAAATGCTGTATTACATCCGAAGCGTGTTTAATTCGATGATTAAAAGTATGCTTATTTTTCTTAGGAAAACTTATCAAAAATGTTTTATTAGTAATCATTTTTGAAAATATGGCTCCAAACTTTAATAGGCTATATTAGTAGGTGATTGTATAGTACCATATATTTCGGAATATTTTTTCTTAAAATTTCCTTCAAGAATAATTTATCTATACTCAAACATTTTATCAGTGACCTTTTCCGACTGAGTTGTTAAATATTTAAACTCTCCTGTCTCCACAGTTGGCAAGGGTGTGTAACTTGGGGTTTTCGGGGGATCCGGAACCTCTTATGGACCCCTAAGTAGTCCATATATACATATAAGAAAACTTTTAATGCTATATTTAATTATAGTAAACATTTATATTGGACCCTGTTTGAAGAATTAGCTCTTCACGACTATGTCCTTAACTGTGAGTAGCGATTATCCTTAGAAAGACAAAGCTGATCCAATTCTTATGAACACTTTTGAAGTACAAATTTAAGAATATAAACTTTGTATACAATATAGATCAATCTACTCCTGTATGTGCTACCTCTTACGGATTACGGACAAAGTTCCGTGTATATTTATGAACTAGTGGTCTTGGTTAAAACAGCTGTAGGGTTGATCATCCTAACTATTATAAATGCGAATGTGAGTTTGTTCGTTTGTTTGTTTGTTTGTTTGTTTGTTACGCTTTCACGCCTAAACTACTCTACCGATCATCATGAAATTTCGCATACACGTTGTCATGGGTATAGAGAAGGACATAGGGTACCTTTCATCCAGAAAAAAAATGCGAATGAGAGTTTGTTTGTTTGTTTGTTTGTTTGTTTGTCACGCTTTCACGCCTAAAGCCTAAACTACTCGACCGATCATCATGAAATTTTGCATACACGTTGTAATGGGTACATAAAAGGACATAGGATACCTTTCATCCAGAAAAAATGCGAATGTGAGTTTGTTTGTTTGTTTGTTTGTTTGTTTGTTTGTTACGCTTTCACACCTAAATCCTAAACTACTCGAACGATCATCATGAAATTTCGAATACACATTGTCATGGGTACAGAAAAGGACATAGGGTACTTTCATTCAGAAAAAATGCAAAAGTGTGTTTGTTTGTTTGTTACGCTTTCACGCCTAAAGCCTAAACTACTAGATCGATCATCATGAAATTTCGCATACACGTTGTCATGGGTACAGAAAAGGACATAAGGTACCTTTCATCCAGAAAAAAGTACTGTTCCTGAGGGATCGAAAAAAATAACTTTTAGACGGTCGTCCGGCATAACAACTCGGCCTACTGATATGAATAAATTAATTGCTACATGATGCCTGGACTACAGAAAAAGGGACCTGTGGTATCCCGGAAGAAAATCTGATATCCCGAATAAAAATCTGTTCCCGAGTTATTTTAGGCACATCTATCTTAAAATGATTAAAAATGATTATATTCAGCTAATTAAGCTCTGTCTGTTCACCCCGTTATAGTAGATGACAAAATTATTGTCGTAAGAAGTTTGGTATTATTGGTATTGGTATATCCAATAAAAACATTATTTCTACTTTAAAATGCGGTATCGATTTGTGCTATTGAATGTACTAACTAACGCGATATCGTTTTGTTTATCTATGGCTATGAAGCTTGGAGAAACAGAAGAAAGGAAGTTGGGGGACCATATTGATGGGAAATAGCAATACATGTTTGCGATTCATTTGTTTACAAACATTGATTTCTTACCGTTTATTTATCTGTGTTTAGTCCTATTTGGAAAACGTTTTTGCTGAACTTATTATTGGCGTTCATAAAAAAAGACCAGAAAATTGCTGTTGCCGTCGCTTCCTCCGGTATAAAATCTACACTACCGAACGGTGGCCGTACTGCACATTCCGTTCTAAAATTGCCATTAAATCTTGCACTTGCACAGGAAGAGTCACCCATCTGCAATTTCAGCAAAAATAGCTCTCGAGGTATGATGCTACGACAATGTAAACTTTTAGTGTGGGACGAAAGTACGATGTCCCCACAAAAAATCTATAGAGGCGTTAAACCAAACTCTTCAGGACTTGCGAGACAGTACAGATATTATGAGAGGAATGGTAGTTTTACTGGCTGGTGACTTCCGACAAACTCTACCGGTGATCCAGAGGGGCACACATGCAGATGAAATCAAAGCCTGTCTCAAGT
>CABFWB010000993.1:188413-198651 GCA_902151455.1 Timema bartmani
AAACATTTTTAATAGTTAACTTATTCAAATAATATTTATGTATATTTATCTTCCCCTTTGAGGCCATATTCTTATATCATCATTATATATCAATAAAATAACCAAAGATATTGATGCCATTTTTTATGTTGTCACGTAAACTTTCCCCTTCTGTGAATATCTTCAACTTTTTAATATCATGAGAAATTCTGTTGAGTGGCTTCGGGGAAACAAAACACATGAACCTTTTTAAGGCCCATTGTTTTGTTATAGTCCTATCGGCTCCTCTGCAAATTTATGTTCTTTTTCTTATTTTTGTTGTCTCTGCTTTTACATTGTTGCACACCGAGCTTGGTTTCTTGGGTAAACTAAGGAGGTGCGCTACAAAGGTACTGTAAGATACAAAAAGCATGTACCATGGAATAAAAATAGAATGTACAGAGTAAATGTACCATGGGGTACAGAGGGAATGTAATGTGAGGTACAGAGTGAATACAAAGGAAGATATTGTTGAACTTGTTGGTTTTAATATATGCGAGACATAAAGATAAAAAATCTATTTAATTTTTGTCTTTTTTTTATTTGCTCACTCCCCATTTTCCTACTTCTCTGTTTTATACGTATATTTTACACTAATGGATAAGATTAAGGTATGTAGTTCACGTCTTACCCATTTAGGCTATCCACGTATTTTACCCTTTTGCGATAGGGATGAGGAAAGTACGTTATCTTCATCTTACTTTCCGTCACCTATTTATACGTCTTGTAAGATAAGAATGATGAAAGTATAATGTTGATAAAGGTCCCCGAAAAAGTTGAAGAAGATTAGGAAACAATTTATTAAGAAAGGCCTCAATGCCTAAGGCTAAGATTCAAACCCAGGTTTTCCTAGTCACTGATGATCAGACTATAAGAGACTTTCAGCTTATTCCTGTGCTCAACAAAACAGTTTGAGAAGGTTGGGATTAAAAGGTATTTTTAAATAAAGTGCACCCACACGAGCGTGGAAAAAGGATGGGAGAAACACAGTGATTAATAACGTGTATAAAAATATTTTCCAGAGTGTACACAGATCTCTTTCAACAATGAGTCTAGTAGGAGTCTATTACCTTGAACCACCAGGTCACCAGTGCGGGTACAGCTACCTGCTTCGGTGGCTGTATAGTCTAGGGCGTCTCTATCACAATATACTAGTCTTCTGGTGATAGGGAGACTGGGGCTCAAGTCCAGTCGGGTGTAATAAAGGTGGTTCTCCAAGATGGCTTTCCACTTTCCCCCCAAGCAAATGTGGCTACACTTCCTCTAAAATTAACCATATTCATCCTTAACTCGTAAGCGTAATTAGTACATAGGCGTGTATATCTTGAACAGCTTGTAAGATGCTGTGCAAAAAACCCAACAAAAAACAGTTACGATAAATATATTACCTGGTTATTGATATTTCTGTCTAGTCCCAACGATGATATAATTACCTGACGCCATTATGGAAATGGGGTAAAGAGAGGTGGAGAAAGGTGGAGAAGGGGATGATAAGGGTAAGGGATGAACAGTGTCAAACCCTAGGGACGAGAGAGGAAATCAATCAAGAGGGATAGATAAACGGAAGACCCATATCAATAAAATAGAAACATTAGAGCTTTACGTTAATTCATGTCTCATGAAAGATTTATTAATAAAGTTCGCAACTACTCGTCTGCTTAGTAATTGATTAATTTATTATGAAGCATTTCTAGGAAAAAAGTTGGTAGTTATTAATAGACATACATTCATCAATATACTGATTAAATAACTGTGCTCGTTGCATATCTAACATCTACACTACAAACGCAGCTTTTCTGTTTCATATTGACTTAAAAATCAACTTAAATCGACATGAGACCGACGGGCTTACTTCCCCTCCGAAGTAAATTGGTTATGAGTTTGTATCGTTAAAGAAATATCCGTTGATCTCGGATGCGTTTGAACCCATTAACATTGAGTCCTGAGATCAGCTCTTAATACCAGGACCAACGAGGTTGACATTCCTATTGTGCATAGATATTTAATTATTCAAAGTGTCGTCTGAAAACGAACACATGCTCCCTAGCAAATTTCCACGCCAGTAGGCACACGAATAATGGTGTTATTCTTGGGTAATATGGTTTGCCAGTGACGTGGAAGTGGGGTTCATATCCTGGCCGGGGTTACCGAGGAGCTTTTATATATTTCTCAAATGATATACCACTTTGTTACTACGCAAAGTCTGGCACACCTCATTCCAAATTCTACCTTCCTCATCTCTATTCAATAAGTTTAAAAATTTGGATAGAACAAATGGGTAGCAAGCATTTATAGAAATTTTAATGTTATACTTGATGAACTGTGAAACAATATTTGTTTATTTAAATTTTGTGCCTGTAGATTCTAATGAGAAAATTACTAAAATTAATTTTCCAGCTTGATAAATGAATTGTGTGTCACAAATAATTCTGAACTTCATGTTAACGATACAGTTTACCAGACAAGGTTGAAGCCCACGTGTTAAAGGTCTCGTAGGTCAGTGTAATAGAGATATTTGTATTTACTGTAATTATTAATTAGTAATTTATTTAAAACCATATAATCAACCCTTAAAATCATTTCCAATTTTAATAGCTACAAAATTTCTAAAATATTATGGTAATATATTTGATGTGAATATTATTAAGATCTTCCTAGATTTGATATCAAATTCTGCTCGTATGTAGTAAATATTAAAAATTGGTGGAGGGGTGAAAGCGGGGAAACCTAAAAACAAAACGAAATAAAAATGGAGGTCAGCAAAATATATATAATATAAAATGTTATAAGTAAACCTACCGTGTTAATTTTAAATTAATGGATTTTGCATTATACATAACTTATTTATTATAAAATTACAGAAAAAATAATCACTCAACAGGAAATGGGTTTGATAAACACAACAAAAGACAGGAAAAAATAATAACATAAAATTGGTCTCTTTGCTAATTTGTGGCGAGTCAATTAATTAACCTCGTATTCGCATGCAGAGTATAAAAACAGTAACATTATTAACCAATGAAATGGAGTTGTCATTGAGATTGCTTGACTCCCTTTTCCTGTTCCCCTTCCTACACACCTCGACTCTTATTGGCCACAATAAAGGCCCACTAATGGTTGAACTGCCACCAGAATGCGCCAGCTGGTTCGCATAGTTGGCTTCCAAAGAAATGTAAACAATCATATTATGCTTTATAATTAACTTCGCTGAAATGAATTCAAATTATTACTTATGTTCCCATTTTTTATTGCTCAAACTTTATAGAGCAAACACTTTGTGGTTAAAAGAAAGGAAATTATTACAGTTATTGTTCCTTTAGCATTTTTTAAACTGCACAGCCTACCCATGGCTGAACCCATATCCAGTTTTCACTTCCTCTTGAACCCTTGGAGAGGTAAATATTTTGATCGTAAAAAACATTGAACTTAATATTTTGATAAATATCAACGTTTCATGACTCCCAGAAACCAAAAAAGTTGTTTTCGTGGTGCCGTCTCTTTGTCTGTAAGTTGGCCTAGAGCCGAAACTATTTTACCTAATGGGCTAAAACTTGTTTTTATCCTATGAAAATTTCTTTGAGAATTCCTTGCATTTTGTTGGAGATTTCCAATTTCAAACAATTATTTGAGATATGAAATAAGCTATCATTGTTAGGATGTAGTAATATTAAATATTATTAATAAGTACTATTAAATATATTTTGTGTGAAATAGATTTTTTTAAATAAACGGTTTTTGAGCTATAAAGACAATATTTATTATTTTTATTCGAGTCATTGAAAATGAAATTGATTATTAATTTATTATGCTCTTTGGTGGACAGAAATGCTCCTTTTTTCTCAATGTTTCTTCAACAGTATTTATTATTTCTTTTAGGATTTTTGAAGGATTGTTTATTCAAAAGTGTATATTATTTCTTTTCACAAATTGTATGGGTTTTAGTATTCTCTTTATTATACGATTAAAGAGAAGGCCTGTGTGGTGCACGATAACATTTATATTTCATTGTGCTGATTGGTGGATTGTGTTGATCTTGGTTTCCAGGATTTCTCTGCGTCAACGTGTATTATTTCATCTCACATATATTACTAGTTGTTAGTAAATATCTTCATTTCTACTTTCTCGCTATCTTACAGGTAGAGAAAGTATTGTGATCGTCAACAAAATTGATCTCGAGATTTTGATGAATCTCGACGTTTCATGACCCCCCGAATCCAAAAATATTGTTTTGGGATTTCCATCTGCCTGTCTGTCTGTACCTCCAACTAGAGCCTAAACTATTCTACCGATTGGACTAAAACTTGATATCTAGGCTTTTCATAGGGTTGCCTCAAGGGATTTTTGAAATTAGATATCTAAACCTAAAATTAAGGGTAGTTTACACATGGGCAATAAGAGAAAAGGTTGATTTTCTCAAAATCGGCTCTAACAATTTTGATTAAATTTCATTTTAAAACATTTATAAATGTTACAAACAAAATGGTTACTCTCAATATTTCGGAAAAATGACTTTAAGGGCTTCGGTCTGAAGCGTAAATTATCATTTTTGTATTACATTTCCGAAAATATTTGAGATATGAAATTAACTATCATTGCAAATATGTAGATCTATTTCTAATACTAATATTTTATTCGAAACATATTTTTATGAAACCAATAACTTTCAAGCTATACGCAAATATATATATTTTCTAACTTTTCAAAAATTAAAGGTAAAGTATTGCAACCGTAAAAAAAATCTAACCTGAAACGTTGATGGATGTCTTATGATCCTCAAACCTTAAAAAGTGGTATTTTCAGTGCCAACTGTCTGTCTTTTTAACCCCAAAATTAAGAGTAATTTAATAAAAAGCGAAACGAATAAAAGTCAATTTTCTCAAAATAGGCTCTAGCGATTTTGATTATAATTCGTATCTAGACGTTGATTAAGATTAAAAATATACTGGCAATTTTCATTTTCCCACGAAAATGAATTTTAGGGCACTTTACAGAAGCAGAAATTTCCATATCTCCGCAAATATTTGAGTTAGTAAATAACTTATAATTGCAAAATTGAAGTACTATTAAAAATAAAAAACTTTTATACGAAATATTATACTAAAATAAAGCCACATGGCTGACTCACTCACTCAATGACATTAATGTTTACCCACTTCCAGATAAGCTAAAAACTTGAAATTTGGCAAACTTATAGCTTCTAGCCTGTAACTGACGGTGAAAATTCCAAAAAGTTTAACAATTAAATTTTTAACCCCCCAAAAAATTCAAAATAACGGAGCAATTTTAAAGTCGGTACAAACCTTTCTTTGGAGGTCTCTTGTGGGTAAAAGGTAAGACCTAGCAAAAAACGGATTGCATCAGCAGCTATGGATTTGGCATGATAGAGCTAGATATTTTAATATTAGGTACATTTTGCACATTTTCCAAACATTTTTAAATTTTCTGACACATTTATAGGACAGCTAGAATACAAAAATCTGGCAGGCATATTGGCACATCCAATTGAAATAAGCGTACCAAATTTGATGACTGGAGGTTTGGGGGTGGAGCCCCGAACGAACAAAGCGTGTATTTTTTATCAAACCAACAATTTCTGAGATTGTCAAGGATTTCAATACAATTTTGTGAGATTTAGTTTTAAAGAGATACTACTTAACTTTTAATGCAATAATTCTCTACTGCCATAGAGTAAGAAATGAGCAAGTCTCTCAAAAATTGTATGTTCTCTTCCTTTCAACATCTTAGTAGCTACAACACTGATCCATCATGATCATTTTGGATTTAATAGTCAATATTTATCTATTTTATTGGTCAAAATTTATAAATAAGGAATTTAATAGCAATGCAATAACCATAATATGGGATACCCCTAATAAAATGTCGAAAATTTTAAACCGGAATTCTACATTCTATAAAAAAAATTAACTCAAAATTTCGATGGATATCGACGTCTCATGACCCTCCCAAACCCTAAAAAATGGTTTTCGCTATCTCGCTATCTTTGTCCATTTGTCTGTCAGTCTATATCTTGGTCTAGAGCCTAAACTTTTTTACTGGTTGGGCTAAAACTTGGTATCTATGGTTTTTATAGGTTTACCCCGAGGAATTTTTGGAATTGGATATCCAAACCTAAAATTAAGAGTAGTTTCATTAAGGGTGGGAAGAGAAAACATCGATTTTGATTAAATTTTATTCCTAAGTTTTGATCAAACCAAATGGCTACACTCAATTTCCCGTCAAATTTACTTTAAAGTTTCCTGTCTGATGCGTTTATTCTAATTTTTAATTTTATTTCCGTAAGTCTTTGAGATATGAATATTACTTATTATTGCATACATGTATCTATTTACAGTAAACATCTTTTACTTGAAATATATTTTTATAAAATCAATAGTTCTCAAGATATACGCAAATACATTTTTCTTCTAAATTAGCCAACACTTTAAGGTAAATTATTACAACAGTCAAAAAAATCTAGCCCGAGATGTTGATGGATGTCGACGTTTCATGACCCCCTGAACCATAAAAAGTTGTTTATGTAGCGCTGTCTCTCTGTATGTCTGTCTAACCATAAAATAAATAGAAGTTTAATAAAGGGGGAAAAGAGAAAAACTCCATTTTCTCAAAATCGTTTATAACGAATCTATCTCTCTCATTTTAGAATCATTAGTCAATAATTACCTATTTTATTGGTCAAAATTTATAAAAGAGAAATTTAATAGCAATGTAATAACCATAAGATTAGCATCCGCTAGTAAAATTACGAAAATTTTAACCGGAAGTCAAAATTTAATACATAGTGTTGAACCTTGTGGACCCAATATCGATATTTTATATTGGTCCATACATAAAAATGAAGACATTAATTCTTTAAAAATAAAATTATAAAATTTAAAACTATGAGTCAAGAAATGTGTTAGTTATGTAAAGCGCAATTTTTTTTCGTGTTCGCTAGTGTATATTATATCATGAATGTTGAGTAAATATCTCCATTTTCTAAACAATAGAGAGAGAAAGTCCGTGCGGAGCTATGTACTATTTATTAGCTACAGGAGAGGAAAAGTCTGCGCCGTGCAACATACCTTAATTTTTACTGTACATATTTTACAAAAGGGAACTAGTGGTGCTAATGGTGAGAAAGGTACCTAAGAAATAATGGTTTTCACCACGTCTTGCACACCCATATGAGTTATACACACTTAAATTGTGCTGAAGGTTAGGAACAAGGACGGTAGAGTTTTAGAGGAGCTGTACCGGTATTTGCATGGAGGAGGAGTGATAACAAACCCGTTCCCAAAACATCTGGTTATGATTTGAACCTCGAACTCTCTGCCACCGCCAATTAAGTCTGTTGTGAATCTTACATCCTGGAGCATGCGACCAGTGAGCATGAAATTTAGTTGGATCAGGGGCATGCGGCCAGTGAGCATGAAATTTAGTTGAATCAGGGGCATGCGGCCAAATAGTCTGGTCTGGTTTTCCGGTGATAGGAAGGTCAACGTTTATATCCCACGGAGCGTACAGTACCTAGGTTTTCTCTAAATGGTATCCATTCTACCTTCAAGCGAGTGAAGGTAAATTCCCACTGATCTATTCGTTCATCACCCATATCGAGGCAGGTAGTAAAAATATATAGGTATTTCGGTCGAAAAGTAAGATGTATGCGCAGAAAAGTAATTGGTACGATGCACCGCACAGATATTCTCCCTATCTTTAATTTTAAAAGAGTCATTTACTAAAAACTCTTAGGATTGGTGAAACTAAATAATATAAATTGTTGCATCCACCAATAAAACATAAATGAAATAATTTACACTGATCCAGAAACACTAAAAAAAGAGGAACATCTCTGTCTACCAAATACCATAGTATTTTTCATTTTCAAAGACCTCTATGAATATATATATTATTATAGCTCAGAAACCATTGGTTATATAAATAATATGAAATAGATGCGGAGATATGATCAAAATTGAAAGTACCTAATCTTCTAAATGAGTATCAAGATCATTTTCATGGGATAGTAAGCATTGCTATTTAGTTTTTAATGTTAAACAATGCTCAAATACAGAATGTAATCAAAATTGTTGAAGCGGATTTTAAGATAATTTATTTGGTATCGTGTACCCTTCACTAAATTACCCTTATTTTTAGGATTAAATACATAATTCCACAAAACGCTTAGGAAAACCAAATGAAAATTCTATAAATCAAGTTTTAGCTTGATAGGTAAAATGGTTTCTGTTCTAGACAGACGGCATTGCAGAAACCACATTTTATGTTTCAGGAGATCATGAAACGTTTACATATATTAAATATATCTAGCTATATTTTTTTGAAGATCCCAATGCTTCTCTCTCCTATGGGTCGATATAAATTAAAAACACTAATATAAATATGCAAGCCGTTTTAATATTATTTATTTAACTTATATTAAATATTTAATTGACGATAAGGCAGATCATATTTCAGAGTCATCGCTTTTGATAATATACGTTAATATTAATTAGTGTAGTGTTATAACAGTGCTCAGGCTTTTCCTGTTCTCCGCGTCTTACTAATCGTCTAAGCTAGCTGTTTATTTACGATGGTGGGATTAGGGTAGATAAGGTATAATAATTAGAAACGTTTCTGGATTTGCATGGATTGATACTGGTGAACCATTTTGAAATAATAATGGAACGTCCTTACACTAGAACGGGGCTGGTCTCCCAATATGTCCATTATCGGTAAACCAGACACTATCCAAATGTCCCCTAAAAACATATTTACTAAAATGAATAGTTTCAGCTCAATTTTCATTAGAGTCTTATTCTAAGGGCAAGGTCATTTAGAAAAAGTCCATCCATATTTTAATAGAAAAAGGGTGAGAAAATTACCAATATAAATCACACTTCAAATATCACACCCTAATACACCTAGGTGAGATTCGAACCTTGAACCTCCCCATCAGAAGTTATCTGGTTTTTTGCGTGCCAGCAACTTAGGCCACGTCACTAACAGTTAGTATACCTCAGATAATCAATCACTTGCTGGATCAGCATCGCATCTTAGTTCACCTGACTGATCAGAAATACCATGGCTTAATCCTAGCTGACTGATCAGATATTGGTTTTTCCGTAAAGATATTCTTCAAGCTTCTTTCCTGGTATATTTGCATGTACCAAACCTATTATCTTGCCCCTTTTAATACTCATACAAACCCAAACTTCCATAAATAAGACTCCTGACAAGAAATACATTTTTCAATCAAACCAATGTTGGTTTTTCTATATATATAATTTTATTTATTTTTTCATTTGTACAACGTACAATACACCTTTTGAACTGAGTAGCTATATTAGCACATGGCTTATAAAATAACTTATATCTATAACTGATAGAACATCGGCCGTTAATTCATCACTGTGAAAAGGGAAACCCTCATTTTACTAATAATAACATTTTAGGCTATGCAAGTAATCTATCTCAGGACCCTTACCTCTTACAAATCAGGCATAGCTTTAAATTTCATTCATATTGATATATATTTTTAATTTCTGAAAAGTCATGTATTTTATTTTATAAACTGTCATTTAAAGACTTACTACTTACTAACGTATTTTAACTACACTTATTACTTTGAACAAGGAAAATACTGCAGTGTTTCTTGTGGGAATGGCAAGTTTGAATCTTAAGAACCACTTAAACAATCCTCAATTATCTTTAAATTTTCGGTTGTGACCCTGTTCAAGGAATTATAAATATAGTTTTTTAACCATTCAATTTGCTCTCAGAATTTAAACATGAAACTTCTTCGAAAATCAACTAATCAATTTCACCTATTCGTGAGGTTTTTTAAAAGTGTTAAACAATACAATGAAATAAAAACAATTAATTAAATATGGCCCTAGCTACGAGACAGTGACTTGATAGTAGAACATTGATGCACACAGTCAAATGTATCGAGTTCAATTCCAGTAAACTGGTTGTCATTTAAAACCTTTAATCGAAACGTAAGTTGCCCATGTATATTGATATATTTCAATGGTTTTTTTGTGCACCACATCTTACCATCCTTTCAAGCTATCTGAATTTGTTTCATTGGTAGGTTAGGGACTAGTATGGCAGGAAGTAAAACAAATTAACTTGCTCTTTCGTGTTGTTATTATTATTATTATTAGCACCGCGTCTTACTACCCGTTCGGGTTATACGCACTTACGCTAATGTGCAATGGTAG
>CABFWB010000994.1:0-19585 GCA_902151455.1 Timema bartmani
ACACAAATGCGCTACATTTCTTTTAAATTCAACCTCACGCATCCATAACTCAATAGCGTAGCTAGTACATATGCGTGTAACCTGAACAGGTAGTAAGACGCGGTGCTAAAATAAAAAAGCCCGGAAGTGTAGTGAAAAGCGGCAGTGAAACTAAGCACCCAAGCCTATAATTTCTCCCACCTGGCTCCCCACAGTTATTTTTTAGTCTAAATGAGTTTTGGCGCATGCTGGGAAATTATACCCGTGCAATGGTCGATCGTGCTGTAATTTACTAACCTTAACAACCCGCTCGCTGTAAGAGAGTAGTAAATAATTCACGTGTTAACAACTAAGCAATGGGGCATGTAGTGATTAGAAATAGTTGCAGGTTTTCATAATGATCGAGTGCCATGGCAAGTATTGGTGTATTTAGTACACTCCATAAACTGAGCTTTAATTATATTGTCATATGATCGCGTCCATCGATCTTACTCTACAGTTGAGCAAAATTATTACCTCTTTACCTAGATACTGTGAGTAAAGTACATTCACCACTCGATCTTACTTGGATTACATATCAAAAAGTTACTAGAAATACTCCTTAATGTATCCCTACGCCAACAGCTGACATCTGTTACTTCGGATAGCTGTAATAAAAACATGGTAATGTATCAATGTGATGGTTAACCACAGTAATTCAGGTCAATATTATCTATATTTATTTGAGGTCGGGCACGAAGCTTATTTATTGTTTTATTCCACTTAAAAAAAGTATTGACAGAACTTTCACAAAAGGTCTAACAAATATTATTTCAAAATGGTGACCGACGAATTTAAACCATGTGATTGATCATGACGCAGACAGGTTCTTTACATAATGCACCCACGTAGTGGATACAAATATTGTATTCAGTTCAAGTATTTTCTCTTTTCTAACTTTTCTAAGTAAATACAATGGATTTATTAAAAAATATATTAATGTATGCACAATATTACACAATATCGATAACATTCCAAAACGAAGAATAAATACTTTTAATTATGTTTAAAATATTGTTTCAGATTGGATTCAAAATAAAATTAGAAGTAATGAAATATGTGAGAAAACTTAAGTTTACGTTATTTTAAATGTAAAATGTGATATGTAGTTAAAAAAAACTATTATCTATAACAAAACAATGATATTGTACAAGTGTTGGCAGCCTAAAACCTAAACATATGATATTTAAACTGTCATTCAGGTAAAAAGCTATGGTGAACCTACTGTACATATATTCTAGACAGGCGCTTTGAGTATAAACTTGAAAAGAATAATGACTTGTTAGTCTCGATAAATATGAAAGAGCTGAAAAATTATTGCCTTGGTACGTAGACCTATGCGTGAACTACCCAGACACTTTAAACCAACAGTCAAGAAAAATAGTTACTTTTATTCCTAGATAAATTTGTTAGTGTTAATCAACTAATTTGCGGATTCAGCTGATAAAAAACAAATTAATTTTCCTCAATAAGTATGTAAATACTATTCAGGTGATTTTCTACAAATTAATAGTGAAACTATAGTTATAATTTAAATTATAACCTCAAAAATTGAAAGAGAAAACTAATTACTATATTCTTGTACATATTTTAGTTACAAAACTTTGAACCAAATTTTTCTTTTTCAATTTTAAAATATGCTTCTAACGTCCGTTTAATATCAGTATATAATGTTCTTGGAGCATTGAAGTCAGAAATATATCGCAACACTTGAAATTCAAGTTCTTTTTAAGTTAAGGTATCAAAGAATCAACGGAAAAGAATGGTTTTATCACATGTTCCATGTAAGCTTATTTTTTACTTTCTCTATACCAATAGGCGAGAGAAGTATTATGATAGTAAAAACAAATCATAGCTCGAGATGTTGATTAATGTCAACGTTTCGTGACCTCCTGAAACTGAAAAAGTGGTTTTCGCAATGCCGTCTGTCTGTCTGTCTGTTGTATCTCGGCCTAGAACCGAAACCATTTTACTGATAGGGCTAAAACTTGGTATCTGGGGTTTTCATAAGGTCCCCCCCGAGGTTTTTCTAAAATTAGTTATCCAACCCTAAAATTAAGAGTAATTTACTGAAGGGCAAGACGAGAGAGAATAGATTTTCTCAAAATCCACTCTAACGATTTTTATTAAATTTTGTATCATTACAAAAAAAAATGGCAATATTCATTCTCCCATGAAAATTACTTTTAGGGTACTATATATAAGCGAAAATTTCCAATTTCTGTTATTTCTCAGCAACTATTTAAGCACCGAAATAACTTATCACTGTAAAGATGTAGTACTTGTAGGTCTAATGGATCTGGGATACAGTTTAGATCTCAGCCAGGCTGCATTAAGGCTTTTTACTGTAATATTTTTCTTGACATCCAATCTTATTATTATTCTTTATCATCCCTTAGGCTAGATCATTAATATCCGGCCTTGGGGTCGTGACGTGTTTCGGATGGAGTCTCAATACTCCTTCAAGTTATTAATTGATTAAAATTATAATATAAAAGTGCAAAATTCTTGCTTGTACGATTAATTGTACTGTACATGAATAGCAAAGCTTAGAATATTAAAAATATATTTAGTTATGGATGTAGCTGCAGCAAACATCTTATTCGTAATTTTGAAAAATGACACCCGGACACAGGAATCTTTCTTCTTCTGTTTTTGTTAGCACCGCGTCATACTTCCCGTTCGGGTTATAAGCCTATATACTAATAACACTAGTGATTTTATGGATTAGGAATGCTATATTTATAGGAAGTGTACCCACATTTGCGTGGAGGAAGAGTGGAAAACCATTTTGGATAAAACACACTCAGTACACCCGCCCGAGATTCTAACCTCGATCTCCCCGTGATCGACAGTCTAGTCTACTTCTAGAGTAGCACCTTAAACCACGTGGCCACCGAAGCTGGTTCACGGGAATCAAACCCGAGATATTTTGCTTACCTTCCTAATTTTCTATCACTTAGAGTCCAAGTCCATCACATACTCTGCCTTAAACTCTGAGTGAAGAATGACCCTGAGCATGGGATAATTCCTGGATAGCTCAGTCATTGGCGCGCTAAGTTACGGTTTCCAGGTTCGATTCCCGTGTCCTGGTGTAATTTTTTTCAAATTCACGAATAAAAAGAAATGAAAGCGGTTAGGATAGTCGGAACTGCTAAGTTCCTTTTGGTTAACCAACTCGGACGAAATGCACGAACCCGCAATGAGATGACGTGACGGTAGTTATTATAATGGTGTGGAGCTTGGGTGAATCTTAACCAAACTTAAGCCTAATTAACCAAACTCATTGGTGACCATTGGGATTATTCTCCTGATGGGAAATATACAAAAGGTACCAGCCGGGAATCGCGATGGTCATGGAAACAGAACTTCCAAAGTGCCGGAAACAGCTGGCAAAGAGAGATATATTGCTGACAACCAATGATACCATTGAAAAACAAACATTCACACAGGTTTCAATCTTATTTTCACTTTTTATTATGTATATGCTAACTCGCTAAATTTGGAGAATTTGTCTTACAGTTATAAATATTACTGAAACTACATTAATATATTTACACGTTAAATCACGTGATCTTCAGCTGTCACTTTTGATACTAAAGTTATCAATACTTATAAAATAATCTATAAAATAATACCAATAAAGTAAAAGTCTACCATTGTTGACTGCAAACAAATATATTTGTATTTTATAATCCGTTCTTTCTACCAGAATCCTACTCTAGATGGAGTACTCGCCCAAGATCTTGATAACCCACGTACCGTGGAAGCTAAGTCCGCACGTTTCAATGAGATCTTTAATAATTTAGCAACAAAACCCGAGGAGCTAACAAAAAATTACGTAAGAACAAATAAATATAACCTTTAGTTTTGAGTTTGTTTACAAACTTGGTTTCTCCTGGTTGCAGACTAGTACCCGTTTCTTTATCGGCCATTTGTCATCTCAATGATATGTATTAATAGATTTTGATTAAAATAATCATGTTATGGATAGTTTGTTAATACTTGGACGTATCAAAATATGAAAGGCAATTTATAGTTTGGTCGAGCTGGCATTTCTATTTAACAGTTTTACCATTTTATATGAGCTTATCTTTTGAGAAGTTTTTTTAAGGGTACCGCATTTACCACTTGCTCGGTTTGTCAACATTTTCATATTAAGTTAGGAATGCAGGGAACGCGAGACAAGTTAAGTGTTTTTGCAGTTTTTATAGTAAAACTTTTTTTGGGTCAAAATAAATAAAATATTGCTTCAGTACAAACATAGAGTTTAATTTTCTTCACATGGTGACATCAACAGTGATATGATAAACTTTTTAAATGAAGAGAAAAGTTGGCATTAAATTTCAATAATTACTGTTGAGGTCACGATGTGAAAAAATTAAATTCTATGTTTGTATGGAAGTAATATTTGATTTATTTTGACCAAAATACGTTTTGCTATAAAAACTGCAAAAACACCTTTTCTCGCATTTCCTACATCCCCATCTTAATGCAGTAAGAATAATGAAGGTAAAATTTAAATGAAACCAACCCACGTTTGCTTTGAAGGAGAGTGAGAAACCATTTAGAGAGTAACTCCTCAGTATGATCAGCTTGGATTCAAACCACGATCTCCCCGTCGTCGGTAAACCAGACTAGACAAGAATGGCGCATTTGTACGTGCGCCCACCAAAGCGAGTTTTCCCCAACATGCCTACGTTGCTTAATATATCTATATAGGGCGAGAAACATATAAAAGGGAACGAACACAAGATGGATTTTACAATAAGAAGAACAACAGTTCACACTCTACATTGCTGCCACTGGACGAATTGTTTACGTAAGCCTTACCTTGATAAATTACACCATGGTTCTATCTTAATATACGTCTTCATGGTGTATTCCGTCAAGGTAATACTGTTATCTTTCAGTGCAAACAGAGTGTATTTATCACACGCCCTCCAAATTTTAACCTTCCTCATCTCTACCCTATTAGTGGGGAAATGTGAATATCCTGGATGGGTAGTAAGACGGGGAGCACTAAAGCTACTATATTTCATGAGTATAGAAAAGTGGTTGACCGTATCTGTGGTCTAGTGACAAAGAGTTCCTTGCTACAGATCTAAAGGTTCCGGTTTCGATCCCCGGCGCTTCCAAATTTGTCTGTGAAAAGCAGTGAGTATGGCATGGGGTCAACTCAACAACCTTGTGAGGACATTATTGAGGAGATACCCGAATAAAGAAGTAGCGGCTCCGGTCTAAAAAAACTGAGATTAATGGCCACAGGGACACCCTATATCCTCAAGTGTTGGCACTACCTTCGCCAACATGCGGCGGCTGCTCGGTCGCGCAATTACTCCATGGAGGACAGGTTACAAGGACCTCTCACGAACAAACATTTGGGGGATCCCGGCTATTTTTACAAATTAGTATCTTGAAAACAAAAACTGTTTTCACTTGGAATTTCACAGCATTTTTATTTGTGAACCAAACCAACAGGATAGATAATGTATGAGCAAACATAATCAGTAGGTAGATCTATTTGCATATTTACACCGAGTCATTTAATGAAATGGCTGGATCGGTAGCTAATGGTACTTCTTATTAGAGCGATGACAGTTCCAAACTTACAACCACTACCACAATCAGCTTGTATCGGTACTTGAGTCTTAATGCAACAAGTGCAAACAAGATATGTCTCCCTCACAAACATATGTTGGGGCAAAAGACATCAGGTCCCTCATATTTTAATAAACGGTTCCAAGTACTCCAGTATAAAAGTGTAGTCAGAAGGTGATGTTTGTGTGAAGACTAGTATTTGAGGTGGTGTTACAATGTCATATTACTTTTATAAAAGAAAAATGTATGATTAAAGAGTTGATACCACCTATGATAGTTTATATTAATACATCAATAATGTTTTCTTAAAGTTTGTACACTCTATGTGATTATACAAAAATATACGCCAATATTGTCCAAAAAAAAAAATGAATCATAAAACTTTTTTAAAAAAGCATTTCCCACACAATAACCTAAAGTGTCGAGTTTGTGGATAAAACATTTTTAATTGATTTGTTTGTATATTAAAAAAACTCTCAGATTTCGTCATTTTCTTTGATTTCTTCGATAAAGTTAAGTCGTTTATGTAAGATTTGTAAAATATATTATTTAATCAAAATATTTTTATTAGGGAAATGTGACACTGTTCTAAGAAGAAGTGAATTATGAGCATTTGCGGACCCTTGGCAACAACTCTGCGTCCCCAGCAGTTCCGCGGACCCCAGGCTAGGAACTAGTAGGCCTAGTCTAGATCTAGGCTTCCCAATATTTTTAAACCAAAGGAGCCATAGCACCAGAAAAAATACATGCTAACGCCTTAATACAATTGTGTACACTAATATTATGAACATTCAATAACGAGTTAGAGTTCACAAGTATAAAACAAACGGAACAAATCACCACATGTTCTGGCTGAGCCTTTGGAAAATGCCCTTTATTCAGATTTGAAAAAAAAAATGTAATATTAATTACTGATGTTATATTAAAGTGTGAAAAACCAATAAAGCATATTCTAGAATTGCCTCACGGAGCCCGAGAAAACTGGTGGAGCCCAGTTTGAAAAACGCTTGAGACGAACATTTCGAGGCATCCACTAATTTTGACACACGACACAATGATTTATACGCTGGCCGATACAGCTCGTATATTTGTTGTAGACAGAAAAATAAATTTTCTTTGAAAGATATTTTGTATTCGTACTTTATTTGTCCTCCATTAAGTGGCTATCCCTCGTCTCTCGTGCTAGTCTAGTGGCACGGCTGTGCTCCGGCGTCCCGTGAAGCAGAGGAGAGCCAATCTAGTCGAGAGGGGGAGGGGACTCCCCGCGGGGGAGCTCTTCCCAGTCACTTAAGTAAATTGCCCCGATCATAATGAAGCTTTCCTCCAGCATCTCCAGCAGTGAGATGCACCTCCACGTGCTCCTACAGAACAATATCTTTGTGTTGCTTTCGTTATAGACTCGTCCGCCGTGGGAACGGGCGTTTCTTTATGTTGCGCGGGCCACTGTCGTGTCGTCCGGCAGAAGCTCGTTTAGAAGAAAAGAGTTGTCTTTTATTTTCTCGTTTTACTAAACGTCCGGGCATTTAATTACACTAATAGTGTAGAGGATGGGGAAGATAGAATTTACAAAAATGTAGCCACGTTTGTGTGGGAAGAGTGGGAAACCATTTAGAAATAAAACACCCTATATTAACCCGGCAGTGAATTGAGCCCTGGCCTCTACGTCACAAGAAAACCAGACCAGACGATGGGGGTCCTTGAAAGGTACTAAAGTTACTTAAATAGGCGATACTTTTTTTATTTAATACAATTTATTTTGAGGTGGGCAACAAACATTTACTTAATAGAGTTATAACATCAACACACGGCCTACAAAATATTTTAATTCTAGAACAGCTTCAACATCCAGCTTTACCGGCCATTAATTCATCAGTTTCGTCAGTGATAATTTTTTTTAATACATGCTGGGAATCGAATCCTGGACCCTCAACTCAGTAGATAGACGTGCAACTGACTGAGCGAAGATGTTGGACTGACTTTCTTTTATTAATACGTAAAGTCATATCACGTTTGACAAATATTATGAATCCCGAAAAAATTATAAAATTAATGTATTTACATTTTATCAATCAGATGGTTCAGACGTTCTTAATTTGTTAGTATGAGTCTAGCTTTATGTTCAGGTTACACCAAGTTGACACTTTTTTTTTTTAAGACGTAGAACGAAGAAGGTGACTCTTAAATAAGTAGACACGCATTTGCTTAGAGAAATGATAAAAACCATAAGGAGCCTTGTCGAGGCAAAAACTTGTCTTCCCGACCATCGTACTAAAGTAAAATCATTCTAAGACTTCTGATGTAACAATAGTTTCTACACCTTATCTCATTTTATAGCATACAGACTTTTGAGCTGAGTTCCCTGGTTAGATTCTCAGAATTGACTTTATTATTATTATTATTATTGGTGATATTGGGGACGGCCTCTTTCTTACTGGGTATTGTGCCTGTAAAATAGTTTAAGTTAGTTCGTAGGTCACGCTCTGATATAATCAGTCTGTTTAAGAAAAGTACACATAAAATATTTAAAAAACCATTATTATGGGCCAGTTTCATAGTCAGATTTATTACGCCTAAAGTGCGAGTCGGTACTAAATACAGGACGACACCTACCTAGACCAAAATGGAATGGGACAGTTTCGCATATGAAACTGGCCCTAGTATAGCGCCGCACTTGAGGCGTACTAAATCTGACTATGAAACTGGCCCAATGTGACAATAACATGATCCTGAATATGTGAGACCCTTATTATGTTTTACAATCGATTCAGATGTGTTTTCTTTTAGCACCGTGTCTTACTATACCCCGATTTTGGTTGGAAGAACAGCAGAGAAAATTCAAACATATTTATTTGCGACCAATATTGATGACATTTTACTTTGTTATTTTAGTTATTTTATAGGTATTGATAATATCTATAAAACGTAACGGATGCAGATAAAATGACTTGAAGTATGAAAATATTAAAATGGTTTTAGTAACAAACTTCTACTGTTCTTCATACTAAAATCAGATTATACGTATTCCGGTTATACGCATGGTTAGATGTAATTTAGAGCCCTATTTCACCCAACTTTTCATCTATCAAAATGGAAACATTCGTTCATATAGATAATTCCAGAAAATGTTTGTATATTCTGTTTTTATCAGGACTGCAGTAGTTAATTAAGCCCCTAGATTGTGTGTGAAGGAGAATCGATGAACTGGTAGAACGCATAATTGGATCAGAACATTTCGTAATTAAAAAAAAGTTGCTTATAGATTCAAAGACAAGTATTAAAATCTAAACTGACTATTCATTCAGATAATCATCTTTTGATACCGAAAGTTAATTGGTAAATAACAATTCGAAATACTAGGCTAAGTTTATTTTAAAAGAGTAACCGGCACCATCAGTGCATCTGACTACAAACCTAGGGGTCCCGATTTCGATTCCCAGCTTGTACGGGTAATTTACCCGAAAAGGTACTATGGTTCCACTCAATATTGATCATATATTAAGCAGTCAATAATCTTAATACCCACTTCTGTGAACACGTGTACTAATACATCAGTCTCGTCTGATAAATGTGCCACTCATGGGGAGGATAGCGGTTCGAATCCCCGCCAGGAGTATTGAGTTTTTCCTTGCCTAAATGAATTTTAACCCTTCCTCCACACAAATACTTTAACAATTCCTCTAAATTGTATAGAACACTGATTGAGTGCCTGTGCCCTGTAGTTTAGTTGTAAATGCACCCGTATTAGCTTGAAAAGAAGACGTGAAAATCTACAACTATAACAACTAAGTTACGACTTTTGACCTTAAAATATTCCAAGTGCAAGGATTCGAGAATATATCTGATTAACGATTCAAAAAAATAATTTGAGATTGTAATTGGTTTCGGAGATTTTGAACTCCTTATTGGCGGTTTATCCCAGCATAACTATAGGACAAACGCTAAAAAAAAAAACCATAGACTTTTTTTCTTAGAACCGCGTCTTACTACCCGTTTGAGTCCTAGACCTTTAATTTACCATTTAACTGGTTATATGAATGTTATTTTTTTTAAATGAATTATAACGAAAAAAAGTTTTAAACTCACGTATTCTTCTCTAGATAGTAACTTATGACCTAATGGTCGATCTCTGGGGTATTGGGATAAAGTGATAGCCTCAGGAATGTTCGAGGATTTTAAACCAAGCTGGGGTTGATGGATTCTTCTTGAGCGATAAACATCCGTAGCACATCTTCCCTTGGAGGGGAAGTAAAGCCATAGGTCCCGTGTAGATTGTGGCATGTAAAAGAGCCATGGAAGATAAAATTGATAAGTCCTTTCACTCTCGCTCATAGAAATTCTCGTGCGCTAATATAATCATTCGGTTAAAAAGTGCACGTTAAATACCTCAAATAAATAAAAAAAAAGGACTAATGTAGTAAAATAAAGTTCTTATGTTCACCACGTTTACTAAGATTTGGATTCGAGTTTCGGGATTTGTAAAATAGTGAATTCTACTGATATATAAAAACATCTCACCGTCGTACCAACACTTTGTGTCATTCACAACGACTTGATTATGACACCAATGTGTCGAAACATGTCGGATTGAGTATTCCAGCCTCTTCTAACGCTGGAAATGCAAAAAGGAGTAAAGGGAAAAAATATCAGATAAGTCTTAGGGCCGGTTGCACAAACAACAATCAGTGGCTTGATCAGAGATCAGATGTATGTTGATCTCCAATCAATGTCTCAAACCTCATTTTCAGTTGCACCATTAACGATTAGGACGTGATTGTCGATCAAATCTCTGGTCAAGTTAACCAGCCAATTTTCTCCCATCAACTGTTTGATTCCCCGATCAGTGTGTTGATGGTTAACATAACCTGTAACTGTTATGTTCTTGATAAATATAATTTGTACTTTATAATCTTTATTTATTAAGTAATATTTAATAAGTGTATTTATATATAATTCAATTTATTTTTAATGTGAGTTTGATTCGTAAATGTGAAGTACAGAGTCTTCAGATGAAGTTTTCAATTTATATAACGAGGTTATAGAAAATGTTCAAGTTCCAAGACAACTACGAGAAAGATATGAACTTTTCTTTAAATATAGCGATAGAGAATTTGATATGAGGTTTAGATAAATTAAAGTTGGGACTTCGGGATTTCTTTTCACTCATTATGTTATTTTGAAATAATATAAATACTTTAAAAGCTCATTTTATAACCTAACTATAGTAATACATTAATACAAATTTACATGTATTAATTAAACAAATAAAGAAAGTAAAGATATTCACAAAGCCAATCTGGTGTATACTTTTAGGCTATGTTACAACAGTCATCTGTTCGAAAATATAACTTTTTACAACGTTGCCATGTTAGTTTTATTTGATTCTCCGGTCAAATCTGTGGTCAGGTGATCGGAGTTTTTGATCTCTAGTTAACTTTGTTGCAACCCAAATTTTTCTTAATCTATGATTAAGCTAATTGACAATCCGGTGATTGAAGAATCAATATGATGTTTGTGCAACCGGCCCTAAGAATATTACAAAATTCTCCACATCAATTATATTCTTTCCAAACTTGTTAACCTATAGTTTAAAATTTTGTACTTTTCAACTTTTATACTTGCCAACTCTATTACTTATCTGTACTTTGGCATAGTTTCATCAAATATTCATTTTATAAAGTAGTTGTATATTAATACTCAACCAATTAATCTTAATCTTTTTGCAGATGTTAACTTTTTACCTAAATTTTTTTATAATTTGAAATATGAACTCACATGAACTAAACGTATTTTTAACCTCTTTTGTTATTTGTAAGGCTTGAAACATTTTTAACGTGTTTAATGTATTTTAGACTTGTCATCACCCGATATATTGATGGTGAATTATTTTTATTAACTGTGTTATGTTCACTATTTTGACAATATGTTAATACTATAAATTTAACATAATTATACTTTTTGATCTACAATTTTGTTTTATATCAACCAACTCTTTCTATAGATTTTTAAGTACTATATCTAAGTCTTATATTATAAATCAAATCCACTCCTTACTTTCAACTTGTATAGAATGTTTTCTAAAATGATGATATATAAAAAGTAAATATGTTAAACAAACTCTAATATACCTATTTAGGACTCGAACACCAAACTTCCCGTTTACGACGACCAAGAGAAAATCGAGAGCACCGGGTTATATCTTTGGCCACTGCTGCGGGTACTCTGAAATCGAATATGTTCCTTCTCGTCCACCGAACTGATGATTTGTCGGTCTGTTTGTTGTGATTGTCTTCTAATTAAGCTAGGCTAGGTCATCAACAACAAGCAACACTGTCTTTGGAGCTTATTTAGGCAACTGTACCACGTGGACTGGGGTCCATTGTGTCTCCAACTGCTCGGCTCTGCAAGTAAACACAAGGGGAAAAGTGACTGCTATTATATACTCCAAGTTGTCGGTGATGTCTTTACATGCGTAATGAAGCAGCAGCATTGTTTGTGCGCTGTCACTATGCTAATATTGATTGTGTGCGCGGCTCATTACCTCAATGATCACAGCGGTCTCATTCTTAGCGGAGACCTCCCACCAGATCACCAGCGGGGAAAAAGGGACATAAATCAACTATATGTTTCGAGTGGCATCTAACAATTTTAACAGAACAATAAAATAATAATGGTCTAAGGCGTCACTCTCGCAATAGACTAGACTGCCGATGCTCAGAAAGGATCTGGGATCTAACCTCGATCCGGTGCACTGAGGATGATTTTTCCAAACAGTTTTTCCACTATCCCTCCATGCAAATGCAGGTACACTTCTTTTAAATTTAACCTTACCTCTCCATAAGACACTAGCGTTATTAGTACATAATATGTGTGTAATCCGAACGGGTAGTAAGACGCTGTGACAACAAATGATAAATTGTGAAGTCACACAAAATAATGTACCTATGTTAAAAATGGGTTGAGTAAATATTATTTGATAGTTACAGTTAAAGCCACATCTAAATATCATATTCTTTAAATTGAAAAATTACACCTGGACACAGGACCTTTAGCTTAGCGCCCCAATGCTCTAACCCTGGGGTCTCCAAACTACGGCCCGCGGGCCCCATCCGGCCCGCCATGAGATTATATCTGGCCCGTCCCAAGAGTTTATCAAAATAACTAATTAATTGTTTCTCTTTGTTATTTCTTAACCACGCAATATATTTGACTTGTCCAGTTCCTGTCCACACCTGTGCTTCCCCCCGTGACACCAAGCCAGAGAGCTGTCAGAATTGCAAACCCTCATTTACAGTCACAGGCATCATTCATTATACCGACAGCAGAACGGCTTGTGATGATTTTTAGGTAGTCTCCCTGCAGAGGGTTGTAAAATAAAAGTCCCGAAAGATGTTACCTAATTTTAAAAATAAGTAATTATATTGACCAATTATTATAAATATAATTTATTACATATAAATTGATTCATTTCTCACAGAGACTGGGCTTAGAACCTCAACCTTTACGTCGGCGATGAACTGGACTAAATTTCCTTGACATTTCAGACCATAACCTCAACGGCGTGGGTACTTCAGGTATTAAAGTGATAATTGGTAATTTTGGTCAGAAGAGAGCTTTATGGATTTCCTGGGGGGTGGATGTGGTGGATAAGCATCCGGGCAGAGAAGAGATAAATGTTTATCAGTTCGGAAGAGTAACTTATAGACGTTTCAAGTTGATGGTGAATGAGCGTCCTAATAAAGGATTAAAAAAAATCTCCATAAAATGACGTATCGACTAGAAATATTTTTAACATCGTTTGTAGACATAATCTGTTGGGACACGTAATACAAACCAAATGTGAAACACGCCCAATTAGGGCTGAACATCTTGCGTGCGTGTCCTAAACTTGTTTCACATTAATGAAGGTGATCTTAATATTTAATTTGATAGGTTTAAGTTTCGCCAAGGTAATAATATCAATTATCTCTCACTCATGTGCCTGTTGTGTTTGTCGTCACGTAATCGTGCACGATCTCAGAGTGGGTTCACAACTACGCTGGGAAACCAGAGCAGAACAGAAACATAGTCACATTACAAGCTCTGAGTCATTAACAAGGTTTACTGAGAAACCAGAGCAGAACAGAAACCTGGTTAGGTAACAAGCTCTGAGTCATTAACAAGGTTTACTGAGAAACCAGAGCAGAACAGAAACCTGGTTAGGTAACAAGCTCTGAGCCATTTACAAAGTTTACTGAGAAACCAGAGCAGAACAAAAACCTGGCACGAGAATGTGTCAATCTGTGTCAATTTGTGTCGAGGTGACAAAACACTAATTTTAAAAACACCCATTGTGATAGATGGTATCCTAAAATATCTGCTTATCCATTCAAAAACGAAACATGTTAATAATAATAATAATTGACTAGTCAACAGCCATTTTGCGCCAGAGATAAGAACAACCAATTCTTACTAGTTTGAGGTCGCTGAGTCAGAAAATGACCAAAAAACGACTGGGTTGGTTACGGGTTCTGAGTTGCAGGAGGTAAAACCATTTACTGAAGTTTTGTAACTCTCTTAACGCTTGTGAAATTCGTAGGATATTCTGGTCAAGCTGAAAGAGAATGGTTTGGAAAGAATTTTTAGGTTATTGGGTTTTTACCCTCAGACTAGAACCTCACTTAAAAGGTGGGGGTCATTTAGAAGTGCTATAGATGGTTTTTGAAAAGAAAAGAAAATACTATTTCTACTACATTTGTGGTGAATATACACTATCCAAAACAAAATCGCCAATTAAATGTATTGACTCGTAAAGTATATTATCTGTATTTTGGAAATAAGGTGGGAGTCTAGAATAAGAGCTGAGCTGTTCATATATGTTGCAAAAATTGCAGTTCCAGCTTGCAATACTGACTGAGGGGTAAAAAGTATCATGCCTTTAATGGTTCCATTGGTGCGGAGAGAGCCAAGAGACTATAACACCGACTGCTACTTCTGCCTTACTCCTCCAATGGCGGGAATGTCTACAAAGAAAAATTTGCCTAAAATATCCTAAGCTTCCATCAGTAACCATACCCAGTACCTCATGAAGTGGATTTACCTGTATCAAAACCTCCGGAGAACTACACTTGTAATTTGGAGACATCAAGTGACGAACCTCAATCAGATCCATCAGAAGAAATTTAAGATAAATTTAACAGCAGTCTCTCGATAAAGCCTTACTTAACTACACAACCACAACTTAATGATTCGGTGAGAGACTTGGAGCGAAGTAAATCTAAGGCAGAAACTACTTGCTTCTAGATCACAGGAGTGGAATTTGTTAGCAGAATACACTAAGGTTTCTACGTTCAGAAGTCAACACAAAGAGTGTGTGCCTTTATTTTCTTAGGAAAAGGATCTTATATTTTGTAACAACCTCCAGGGTCTTATGAGTGCTATTAATACACTGCATAATCCAAATGATTGGAGACACTTTATCGACTCATCTAAAACAAGTTTAAAAACTGTTCTTCTTCATAATGGAAACATAATACCTTATGTTCCTATTTCTTATGCCCCGCGTTTGAAAGAATCGTGTGACAATATGAAGGCACTACTAGAAGCTATTGGTTAATCACAGTACCACTGGAATATATGTGAAGATTTGAAGCTGATATCCTTGATAATTAACTACAAATGGGGCTCAACTAAATTTTGTTTTATGTTTGATTGGGACAGCCGTGCAAAAAGTTAACATTATAAAGTGAAGGTATGGCCTGTTCGGCAGTGATTAGAACCTGGAAAGAAAAATGTTCAACATGAACAACTAATAGATCAGACGAATAATGATTTTACCCCCATTATGCATCAAGTTCGTTTTAATGAAACATTTTCTGAAGGCTATGCACCGGGAGGGTGAAGCAGATTCGCGAAAGGTTCCTGGGTGTAAGTGAAGCTAAAATAAAATAAGGAATTATCTTTGACCACAAATAAAGGAACATATGTAAGATAGACAGTTCGACAATGCGTTGAAAGACTGTGGAAAAGTGGTATGGAACCCGTTCAGGACGTAGCGACAAAGTTCCTTAGTAACCACGGATGTGACAACTACAAGAGGCTGGTGGAAAATATGTAGATGGCATATGAAAATATAGGTTTCAGGCAACATTTCAGTGAGTAACTGGCATTTATCACGCTATTTATACAGTTTTATTTGAGAAATTACATATATACGATTTCCTTGGAAACTGTAACCAGCTTTATACTTTCTTGACCATTTTCACGTTCAGAGCCTTCTAACAAATCGATTATTTCCTGGGGCTTGGGGGGAAAATATAAAAATTGGTTGACCAGTGAATCAGATGTGTCTAGTTGGTGTCGCAAAGCGTAGTGAATTTATACACATGTCTACGATCGTGTGAATTGTTGTGTCACTTAAAGCAGATTATGATCTTAATTTTCGGAGAACATGTGAATCAAGCTTTACAGTACACAACTTCTCACAATCTAGACTATCATGCTTAAAACCTCTTTTTATCCCCTTCACCGTACTCTGACCATCAGCAAAAAAACCTCTACGACATAGGAGGTCTCTCTGTGCTCACGTATAGTCGCTCCACGGGAAAATGAAATACTGTACGCAATTCATTTTAAAAAGAAACATCAGTGGTCACATGGTATAAGGAATCATTTTCGCCATAGACTGGATTGCTGGTGACGGGAAGGTTTAAGCTCGAAGCTTGGCTGGGTGTTCTAGAGGTGATTTATAAGATGTAATTTATCACTGTGCCTTATTTATCTTTCTAACACGTTAACATGTGTGTAGTTTTTCTAAATATATCTTCCTCATAACGCCTTAAATTAGTCCGTTAGTATCTTTGATGCTAAACGCATGGTCTTACCGAGGGGGGGAGAGGGAGGTATTTTGCAGTTTTTATTCTTATCCTAGTAGTAATGTATTTTTCTATTGTTCCTCAACCAAGGCTAGTAGCTGATTTTAAGCCTGAAAGTAATATCACCTACAACCCCAATTATATCCTAAAGAATCTTTAAATTAAAGCGATATTGTTTTAAAAAATCATTACCATAATTTTTTTTGAGGACTTCCCGGCGAACTATCTCCGGTAGAATCCCCTACTCTAACCTCCCTCATCCACAGTAAATTAATGTCCGGGTATGCCCCGGATTAAACGTATTGATAAAAAAGAATAGCTGCCTAAGAACAAAGCAAGGGCCTGTAGACTTGCAGCCAACTTTAAAAACACTGGCGATAGCGAAAATATGTCGTATATTTAAGTGACACATCACGAACATGACCTGCTTCGGTGGCAGCCTGGTCTAACGCGCTACCCTTTGTAGTAGATTAGACTAACAATGACGGGGAAATTTAGGTTTTAATCTCGGTCGGGTGTACTGAGTTTTTTCCAAAATGGTTTTCCACTCTGCCTCCACGCAAATCCGGGTACACTTCCTCTAAATATAACCTGCCTGATTCCTAAAACAATTAGCGTAATTAGTACATAAGTGTATAGCCCGAATGGGTAGTAAGACGCGGTGCTAGAAAAAAAATCACGGACGTGTGCCACTCTTGCGCCAGCGACGCGGCTGAACCCCGCGCGCCGCGGAGAATTGGCTGAACTAAATGATCTGGGTGGTCAACTGAGGTTGGATGGTCGGATATTAGGGCTCATAACTCGAAATCCGCCTCACATGAACACGTGATCTCAAAGACCTGTACACACAAGCCCATTGCTCTGTACTTTTTTTTTAGAACTATGTCTTACTACCCGTTTGGGTTATACGCCTATGTACTAATTACGTTAAAGGCTTAGGGACGAGGAAAGTTTAATTGAGAGAAAATGCACCCACATTTGTGTGAAGATAGAGTGGAAAACCATTTATTGAAAACCACCTTTAGTACTCCTGACTGGAATTGAACCACTTCTTACTACCCGTTTAGATTATACGCCTATAATGACGTTAATGAACTTGGAATGAGGAAGGTTGAATTTAGAGAGAAATGCATTCACATTTGTGTGGCTATAGAGTAGAAAACCATTTAGGAAAACCATCCTTAGTACACCCGACCGGGATAAAAACCCGGTCATCGGTAGTCTAATCTATTACGAGAGTGACGCCTTAGACCATGTGTCCATCGAAGTGGTTTTCTGCACTTAATTCAGTTCAGTAACTTGCGTTTGAAATATATTTTTTAAGGCGTCTTATTATCCGACCGGGATATCCGCACTTAGCTACGCTAATGTGGAAGAGCTTAAGAAGATAGAATTTATAAGAAATGTACACGCATTTTCTTAAAGGGAAAGTGGGAAACTAATTGGGAAAATTATCTGCATACACCCAGCCAGAATTCGGACCTTGGCCTCCCCGTTTCCGGCGAACCAAACTGCATGATCCACGTGTCCATCGATGCAGGTAAGTAGAGGGAAGACAACTACCATGAAATAATTAGTGCAACAGCTATTGCAGAAAAATGTTGGCAATCATTCACCTGATGTTTGTCTTCTTGCTTTCTCAATATTTGATTAAATAAAATACATAAACCTTATCTTGTCTCGTTTGCTGGTGACTGGTAAGATAGAGTTCGAATCTCAGTTGAGTATAGCTAGGGTGATATTTTCCTTCAAATTATTTTTCACTCTCCTTCCAGGCTAATATGGCTTATTACCAGCAGGGCCCAGATTTTGAAGTGTAATCTATTTATTGGATCTTCACATACAATGCTCCTAAGTAGGCCTACATAGACTTTGTTCATGATCACCTAGTTGTAAATATACACTTTATAGGTCAGTTTTTAATCATTTTTTGTTACTTTAGGTCATATTTTCTTGGTTTGGGTTATTTAAGGCATACATGATGAATAAGTATATTTTTAAATACAATCGATATTCATACATAATTATCAGCAATTATATTTATATTACATACAAATTCATACATATTATATAATATAGGAAATGAACTTTGTATCCTCTTTGCTTGTTTAGTTGTAAAATACACATTCCTGGTGAGACACTGCAACAAAGTGGAGAGGGTTGCGTTGGAAGGGGGTAAATATTAGTATTTCTGAAGCAGATATTTTAAAACCAATATTATATCTAGCAGAATTCACCGCGTCTTAATACCCGTTCGGTTTATAATATAATTAGTTGCTAATGAATATTTTAGTTTACATCTGTAAATCACGTGTTAGATTTAGTCGTGTTTATTTATTACGACTCTTTGTTAATATTTTTAGGTTATTTTTTTGAAAATTTTAAATAATATTTTAGAATTTTTTTAGGCCATTTTATAGTTTTTGTATTATTCTGAGGTCATCAAAATCCGTTCCCTTCTTATTACCCTCTCTTCTAACTTACTCTTTAACACTATTTAGTTTAAGTGATTATATTTATAATATATTCTTGATACACCACACCTTACACCGTCCGAGATATCCGCTATAATGATAAGGATGAAATCATTTAGAAGAAACTTGTAACACTATTTGGCGTAAGGAGAGAGTGGGAAACCATTTAGGAAATACCATCCTCGATACACCCAATTGGGATTTGAACCCCTACCTCCTCTTTGCTGGAAAGCCAGGAAAATCGAGACTAACGTTTACTCTGTGTGCCCACCAATGCAAGTAGTTCGTTAATAAACCATTTGAACACAATATAAATAAAACATATTTGTTGAATAGAAGGTTGTTCAAGCGAGTGTTGAATTGATTTTAACGTTTTATTTTGAAAACTATTTGTACTCGCTTGATTAACATTTTGTTTAAAATTAAACTTTTTTGGAGACCTTAACATTTTTATTTACATAGTTATTTTGATGCACGTATTTAAATTTGAGGATTCTAATAAATATACTAGTACATTTAAATGCGTGTCTGGGCTACATCCGTCGTATCCAAGTTTGTGTAATAATTAGCAGATAGCTCTCTATAGTTGTTGACGAGGAGGCTACGAATCTTAGCTCAGTGAAATGAGAGTGGTTTTTGATA
>CABFWB010000994.1:28950-44996 GCA_902151455.1 Timema bartmani
GTTACTCTAATGTGCTCGGGATTAGGAAAGTTGAATCTATATTAAGCGTACCCTTATTTGCGTGGAGGGAGAGTGGTAAACTATTTAGGGAGAAAACCACCCTCAGTACACCCGAGCGAGATCGAACCCTGATTCTCCCGTCATTGGCAGTATATTCTATTGCGAGAGTGACGTCTTAGATCATGTGGCCACCGAGGTGGGTCCGGTAAAAATTGTTGTAATCTTAATAGCGGTAGAACATTTTCAGCTCAACACATTTCTATTAGAATCCTCATTGGTCAATTTAGACCTATAAAATAGGCCGGTATTCGGTCTGACAGGAATATACACTTTCGTATTAAAGAAATGTATTATTATTATTATTATTATTATTATTATTATTATTATTATTATTATTATTATTTGTAGAGCAAACCAGTTTAGTTTGTCTTGTGTGGCAGAAAATTCCATTGAAAATGTTTATTTGTATTGATCTTTTCAAATAATTAACGGCTAATAAACTACGAAATCTTTCAATAAAGAAAAAAAATATTGTGTGTTAAAATGTTTGTGAAATAATTTTGATACCATCCATTTTATTCGGATAGTAAATAGTTGATAACTAAATAAATATAAGCCTGTCAATTTTAATTACTAAATTTTATAAATTATGTTTAATTACTTTGGAAAATTAATAAGGGTGTGATGTCTACAACAAATTATGAGCCACGCTTTTGTGTACGTGTACAAAGTCTTGTCTAGTTATTTGTTGGTTTGTTAGTTACGGGGGAGTCAGGGTTCGAATCCAAGTCGTACATACTAAAGTGGTTTTTTCCTGAATGGTTCTCCTCCTTCATCTCAAGTAAATGTGGGCAGACTTAATTTATAATTTTACATCCCCCATTCCTACCTTATTAGTATAAATATACGGGTAGTAATACAAGCAGCACTGTGTTGATGCTAAAAAGTATTTCCTCCTGGAAATTAGTGGACCTTTAATACCCCCCCACCTACAAGATACATTCTTTATAATCACCTATAATATCAATAGTTCTGTCAAAATGTCAAATAACAGATTGTTTTTAGTACATTCAAATGATAACAAAAAGCAAAGGGCGTTTCTTGGAAGAAAATGAGTCAGTGGGGTTGAGAAAAGGAGTATAATATATTTGTTACTAACTGTAAGACTAAAGTTGAGAAATACATAATCCTTCCCCTAAGCTCCTTCACATCTATTTACTATTATATAAATATTATATTAATGTATTACGTCACCTTTAAAATCGAACCCCCTTGAAGAATGATATTCCCACGCGGTTGCTAAAAAATAACAATCGTGAGAGAGCCCTTAACTTATGTGTGATGGGGAATGCCGTTTAGGAAAATATGTTTTAAGCTCTTATGGCAGATCAGGCAGGAACTGTTCTCAACTGGCATACCGCGTGACTTGTGTTCCGAGTTTTAACACTCGGGCTCTGGTGCAGAAACAACCAAGTCTCAGTAGATGAAGCCCGTTCATATAGCTAGTGGGTAACATTTGTTTACCATCAGTTTAAGAGCCCCTGATTCTATTCCGAGGGGTGTTGACAAATATAACTAGTATATTTTGCTTTGGTTTAACTCTGTAAGATTGATAAGTAAATATCTGTCCAGGCTCCTAGAGATGTTAACAATGGTTTAGCTTAGGCCGATTCTACACTAGCGGTTAAAACGCGGCGGTTTTGCCGCTAGCTTACGCCTTTGAACTCTTGAATATACACCTGACTGTCAAAACGCGACTGTTAAACAGCTACCACAACGATACTGATTCTACACTAGCGGTTTAAATGCCGTGGTCTTTGCTTAGACTTGTGCAGAATGGTTTAAAAATGGACATTCTACAGGCCGGCTGTATTGCGGGACTTAGTTTTTTTGGAGGAAACTTGCAACAACAAAAACTCGTCAAAAGAGACTTTGGGGGACTCACCCCACATTATCGAACCGTCTCTCAACAGGACAGTTTCATATTATGTTTGATAATCACAGAATGTACCCAGAGAAGTTATTTTTGTTCTATAGAATGTCTGTGGTTTGATGAATTACATGGTTTAATGAATTAAAATATTGCAAAACGTGATACCATCTTGAGGAAGAGTATTTATTATTCCTGCTGAAAGACTTGTTATAACATTGAGGCACTGTTAACGCCTGGTGTAGTTTGATTCGCGTTTCTACCGCTAGGCGGTTTTAACGCCTCCAGAGGTAGCGGTCAAAACGCTGGTCTAGACGAACACTTATTTTCTAACTTGATAGCAATGGTTTCATTCAAAGGCGCGGTTGTTAGTGTTTTAGCCGCTAGTGTAGAATAGGCCTAAACCCATCCTATATACAGCCGAATAGTAGTGCCGTAGTGGTAGTGATAGGGAAATAATACACGTAACAACGAAAAAATTAAGGTTTTGTTTTTACAACAAAATCATTTCTTAGAAACTAAGTTTTGAAGTTAAAGTGCCAATTTATAAATGTTCAAAAAAAATTATCTGTTTAATTTTATTTATCTTCACTCTTAAATTGCACCTTGTTTCTTTCTGAAGCTTACCACCTCTCTGGTCTTAGCGCATTTAATAACGATTATGGGATAGGGATGAAGAATATAAAATTTTAGAGACACCAAATACGAGCGTTTACATGGAGGTAAAGTTGTAAACAATTCAGAAAAAAACACCACCTTCAATACACCTGGTCGAGATTCAAACCCTGGCCCTCCAGTCGTCATAAAAGCTAGACTAGATGTGCTTGAACTTTATTTCGATTGCCCACCAGTGTGGGTCCAATTGTACCTACCGAGTTCGATTCTTTATGAAGTCAAAAATCAACATAATGAAATTTGTATATTTAATCTTTGGTGCAGACACTTTAATAACAAGGTTAATTAATGGCTTAATTCATGGGATGAAAATTAGCAAGCGCTAGTTAAAAGAATGCACCCACATTAGCGTGGAGAGGGAATTTTAAAACACTGATAAATTACATGTGGGAAACCACCTACCAATACACCCAGCCGAGATTCGAACCTCCACTTCACCGATCAGGAGAACAAAGGTGGTGTAAATTTGTATTGTTTGGATATGTTTTACCCGCTTCGGTGGCCACATGGCTTAAGGCATCAATTTCACAATAGAATATACTTCCGATGCCAGGGAGATCAGGGTTCGAATCCTGGTCGGTTGTAATGAGTGTGGCTTCCCTAAATGATGTTTTACCCTCCATACACGCAAATTTGGGTACATATCCTCTAAATTCAACCTTTTTCATCCCTAGCTAATCAGGTAGTAATACGCGTTGCTAAAAAAATATTGAGTACTACTGGGTGGAAGACTATATAATGATGTGTTGTTGCTATTTTCACCACGTCTTAGTACGATGTTGGGTTACACGCATGTTTATATTAGGTACGCTAGTAGAATATAGATGAGGAAGATATAATTTATAGGAAACGCACCAAAATTTGCTTGGAGGAAGAGTGTGAAACCATTTAAGAAAAACATCTCTGAAAATACTCAGTTGGGATTTGATCCGCCTCGACTGGCACTCCATTCTAAATGAGTCTTACATCTAGACCGCGTGCCCACCGTTGTGGATATGGGGCCTTCTTTTTGTACCACCCCATAATCAAGTTAGGAAAGGTGACTAGCAGCTTGTACATGCATTAAATGGCTACATACAATTTAAAGTATAAGTTGTGGAGGTTTGAGACATTTTCCCCGTCAACAAAACCTTTAGTTAAATGCAACTTAGTTGAGAAATGAACTGGACATGGCACTCAAAACCAGGACTTTTGAGTTTTACGTGGCAAAGTTTTGTTTGGGAAATAAATAATCGATTTTCTCCCTTAAATTTTTTCATTTAGAGTTGAAACCCTTTTACACTGGTCCATCGCCGCTTGAAGAGAGTTTATGTACTGTACATTGTGTACTTACTCATCGGTTACGACTCAAAAGAGCATGCCCAGTCTATGTTTAACGTTTGAAAGTTTTTATTTCTTTGTCAGCGGAGTAGTCACTTAACACGCCTACACCACTTTTGTATGTTTTACTGCACTCATATTTATAACAGCGAACTGTTTTGACTGTGTGAAAATAACCGTGGAATATTTGCAATGGACCAACAAGTATTTAGGTGTAAACTTGTGTCTTTTATTCTATTTCTACCATGCTAGAGATTTAACTCACTTAACATGTGGGTTTTTTTTTAAACATTGCGTCTTACTACCCGTGTGTGGAGGGAGAGTGGAAAACCATTTTGGAAAAGCCACCATCAGTACAGCCGACCGAGATTCAAACCTCGATCTCCCCGTCATCGGGGGTCTACTATACTGCAAGATTAGCGCGTTAGACCATGTGGCCACCGAAGCGGGTCACTTAACATGTATTGATTTTTTTTAAATTGGGACTTTCTGAACGCTCGTAGCATGCTATATTTATAAATATATAGTTGAAATTTCTAATATTGGTGTTAGAAACTTAAAAATCCTAGAAATGGCTAGCTAGCGCTCAATACTAATGGCTCAGTGCAAGCGTTTCAATTATTTTTGATCATAAAAGCTACATTTTGAATTGAAAATACTGAGAAGGCCGCATTTAAATAAATTCAATAGCCGTCTGAATAAATACATAAAACATATTTTAATACACAAAGAAAATTAAGATTATATAACATTTTAAGACTTACTGCACCCTCAATTTTTACCAGAATATTGGACCTTCTATTTGCGGCAATGGTATTTAGGGTTAAGCTTTTAACTTTGCGGCTACTTCATTTTAGTAATTGATGACAAGTTCGTGTCCTTGAGCTGTGGTCTTTCAGGAGTTTGTTCCTTTTCATAAAAGAAAAAAAACTGTTCTCACACGCAAGTGCTACCAAGCATTGCACATATTTGGTGCAAACATTTAACTTTTATTTAAAAATGATCTCTGGTGAGTAAAAAGTAAATATTTGGTATACCAATCTCATTTTCTAGATCTATAAAATACTGACCGATTTCCTAGTTGCATAATTCGAAATTATATAGGTCTCAACCTTGCACATGCCTGGCTTAGCGTGTCTTTTACAGCGCCAACATATCTTCTATTTCAATATTTAATAAAATAAAATAGTTTTTTCCTTATGGCAAAATCAACTTCCCCGTGTTTAGTTGAAGTGTTTTGGTCGAATCCCGGTTGGGTGTAAGGAGGGTGTTTGGAAAAAATAATAGTTTTTCCAGCCTCTCTCTGCGCAAATGCAGGTATATTTTATAAATTCTATTTTTTTATCCCTAACAAATTACCGTATTTAGTATGGTCTACATAAGAATACAACCCGAACGGATAGTAAAAACAGGTGCTAAAAACAAAAACAAAACAATGGTATGGATGTAATTTCTCCCTAAGTTTGTATTAGAAACAGGAAAAGTAGAAATAGTTTTAATCATGACTTATTCCATTTAATCATTCAAAATAGGGTCTGTCTTAGGGGGCGGCCAGACTGAGCGCGCGAGTGACTAAAATATAAAATAGAACACATTGGTTGTAATCTGAGGTGGCCAGACTGGAGCGAGCGACTGAGCGAGTCATTTTTCAATTTTCAGAATATGATAGCTAGATGGAGTAATCCTCACTAAAAGCATAAATAATAGCTTTGACTATTTATTATTATTATTATTATTATTATTATTAGCTCCGCGTCTTACTACCCGATCGGGTTATACGTACTTACGCTAATTTGCAATGGTAGGGTGATTGTGAGATGAAATGGAGGACCTACAGTTTAACGTGGAATCCGAACCTCGGTGGAGGCCTGGCATTCCTAACATTCACAAGTTGTGATTAATACAAGTCTATTTAGAGGTGAAGGAAGGTTTTGGCAATCAGATAAATCTGTGCCGGGACCGAGGATTTAGCCCCGAACCCTCAGCAAAGAGGTCAGACACCTTACGCCTAGACCACCAGGTCACCGTTTGACTATTCAATTCTTATTATTAGCACACTTGCTATTAACGGCCTAATTTAATTGTTAAGATCATAAACTATACTTATATATATATATATTTATATAAATATATATATATAACTGATATGTTAAAATACCTCAATATTATCAAAGTAGGCCTTTACAAATAAGAATCACCATTAGCGTGGAGAGAGGAGGAGAAAACCACAACAATAAATCACTTGTTAAAACCACCCTCAGTTCACTGAGCCAAGATTCGGAGCCTCCTCGTCAACAACTAACGAGAGCTATCGGCTAATCACGCGCTCGCTCGCACGCTCGTCAGTCTGACCGAACCCTTAGATCGCATTTTCGCGTGCTGTGCATGAAACAGTATCAGCAAGGGAGTATAAAGCTTGTGTAACACATGCTTGACACATATTCATGCTGTAGAAACATAAAGCTCGTACAATTGTCTGTACATTAATAGAGAAGCTTGGTGGATCGAAATGATAGATTCATGTACAATCAACTGGACAAACGTTAGCTTTATCCGTGTTATTCGTTTAGTGTACAGTTGTCTTACTTACGGCAACATAAATTATCTTTTTTATATCTATATTTATTTGAGGTATTTAACGTGCACTTTCTTAATCAACTGTTTGTATCAGCACACGAGAATTTCTATGAGCGAGAGCGAAAGGGCCTACCAATTTTGCCGGGGTTCTTTTACATGCCACAACCGTCATGGGACCGACGGCTTTACCTGCCCTCTCAAGGAATTTGTGCTACGGACTTTAATCGCTCAAGAAAAATCCTTTGACCCCGGATGGGTTTGAACTCACGAATATCGGGTCCTGAACCGAGTACTTTACACCCTAATACCACCGAGGTTGATCCAGGCAGCATAAAGCCACCCCTGAGTCGTCGGTGGCTGTGGTATCAATGATAGCTCCCCAACTACACGTACATCATAGATTCTGCCTTAAACTATGAGTGAATAATGACCCTAGGTACAGGGCGAGCCCTGTATAGGTCATTGGAGAGCATCTGCCCACTAATTCATGGGTCCCAGGTTCTATTCCCGTGTCTAGGTGTTATTTTTCAAACCTACATACAGATTTAGACACCACGCTTGCAATAGACTCGATTGCTGGTCAGAGAGAAATAGGGGGGGGGGGCGAGGTTTGAACCCCGGTCAATTGCAATGGAGGTGGCCTTACACATGTAATTTATTATTGTGTTTTTCCTATCCCGTATTTCGCGCTAACGTGCAGACAGTCCATTTCATACAAACTAGTCTTAGACATGTAATATTCATAATTCACGACTAACGTGTAATTTTATAATTGTATGCACATGTTCAATTTATCCTACTTTTAATATTACCGTGGAAATTTCGTTCTAAAAATTAACCAACCCATATTTTAAAATGTTTAAAAACAAATTTATCTAATTGATTCAACAATTTACAAATTATCAGTTAGCCTTTCTAACTTTTCCTGCTAATTATTTTTGCCGCACAGTGTAAGACCTAACTACTAGCTATTAATTTTTAGTTTATCTAATTTCCCCTTCTGTATCACCCTTCTCTCTCCCTCATCTCCCCCTAAAGATCACTGTAAGTATAGTGTAGTTTTATAAAAATGTTTTATTAATTTCAGAAACTTATTTACTGATTTACGCTCAAAGTTATTGTGTTTGTACTGTTTACTGAGCTACTAACAGGAGTTAATTTTATTGTATAGCTTAGTATATGAGATTATTACATGTGAAATCGTGTTGTAGGTATAATTTTAAGTATTGCCAGCTCTCAATTATTAACTTTATGTCGAGACAGCTTTTTACCTGTACGGAAAAAAATAAAATAAAATCTCCAACTCTAAACTTGTAGTAATAAAAACTTGTTTCATAGCGGCTTCACCAAAAGTTAATCACTCTCTTTAGCTGTAATACAGCTTTAGGAAAAAAATAAAGTACAGCTGTATATTGTAAAAAATGGAGCCACCACCGTGTTTCTGCGAATTCAAAATGTAAATATATACAGTGTGTGCGTGCGTTTGCCTACCTTTAAAATTAATTGCTTTCTCTCTGTTCAATTTAATTAGAAAAGCAATAGTAGACAATAGTGCCATGCGAGTGTATATTGATATGATACTATATCAAAACTTTCTATCTGCGATGATCTTGAACTTAAAAAGGTGAAGAAGGTTCATTTTAAATAACTGCACGCACTTACATTCTCCCAGATAGAGAATGTAGAACAAACATATCCTTTACAATCAGTCGGAACGTGAACCCAGGACTCTTAAGCTAAAGCTAAACATTAATCTTGCCTTGCTAGTCATTATTGTATTAAGGTATGCGATAACCACATTCATTGATTTTATTAGAACTCTTAACAAATTAATTAGCCATCAAATAACTTTCGTAAATAGTGCCGCGTTGACCTATCAAGTAGGCCACAGGATCTCCGGAAGTTTAGTAATAATAATGGTTTGAATAATGTTGGATCAGATAGTACAAAAGTTTTTAATTCAAATGATTAAATAACATTACATATTCATACTATGCTCTATTCTTCTTTCTTCGAAAGACACAAATCTGATAGAAAAGGACGTCCGTACCAACTTTAATCAACAAATATGAACAATTATTTATTTTAAAAAGTATTAGACTTAAAGCGTTAGAAGCAATCAAACAACTTTTACTTCTTACTAAGACAATATAATTATATGACATTTGTTTTCAACATTTAATTTAATACATTAATTTTAGTTTTGTACTCTATGTATCATATAGGCCTAAAATGGAACTCTTTAAAACTAGTTTTTTTTTCTGCGTAATTCTAAACCCCCATGCATCCCCTCACTCCCAGGGCCTCGGTGGTCCCTCAATGCATATAACTTCTATTTGGTTATCCATCATCACCAAAACTTGGAGAAACGCCTTTGAAATGCGAGAACGACCCGAGCCGCCCTACATGGCCGTACGCAGGGTTGCATAGTTAGCAGGTGCTAGACCACGTTGTAGCTTAGAGATGGCTCTGACTCTCCTCTGAGCTAGTTAGTTCCCCGTGCTTTGAGTGAGTCATACCACCCATCCTGGATATTCACATGATTATATTTATGTAGTAAGGACGAATAAGGTAACATTTATCGGAAAAGTACCCGCATTTCCGTGAATGGAGAGTGGAAAACCGTATTAAAAATCCTCGCTACTCCCAGCCTTGATTCAAACCTCAATCTCCCTGTATCCAAAAACACAGATACGGACGCCGTATTCCGTGTGCTCACTAGTGCGAGGAGCTAGATACTTTGAATGAAGACAAGGATGGATGACTTGAGTGGTTTCGATTCCACTTTAATCAAATATAAAATAAGTTAATTTATGCGCTACATTCACACGAGACTGCGTAAGAAGCACATTTAGGGCTGCCATCCTTTATATCTGTGTAGCACCACTTTAACTTGCTGAGTTACATATTAAACACTGTCCACTGTAGTTGTATCACACTACTTTAATAAAGCTATGTTGCGCTAACTTAGCTTGGATCAGAGAGATTGTGATTCGAGCTTTGCTCCGCATAACACAGTTCCATCTACCTCTATTCTACCAGATTCATTCGCTTTACCAGAATCCGGCTGCGTTCCCTTGATTTGCATAGCTCCAGTGGACGGCTAAAGGATAACCCATTGTTAGCGCACTAAACTCCAGTGGATGGCTAAAGGATAACCCAATGTTAGCGCACTAAGCTCCAGTGGACGGCTAAAGTTTAGTGCAATTTTAGTGCGCTACATCTAGATAAGACGGCTAGATATATAATCGGTTGTTACGTAGGCTACTTGCCGTCCAAAGTGCAAACAAAAGTACAGTCGATTAGCGTTAACATTTTTATAGTAAAACTTGTTTTAACACAATACATTCTTTGGCTCTATCTATAGGGTAGGTGTGTTAAGGGGCTATAATAAATCCATCCACATTTTTAAAGAAAGGATTAGAAACCCAAATTTAGAACTCATTTGTGGGCTACTACCTACATTGTACCTTGGTAATATTCGAACTACTACCTTACCGTAACCGTGACACAAACATTCATTGCGACCTTGATGTTTTAGACAACTTGGCCACCGGTGCGGCTATTGGTTCTTTTTAACACCAGTTCTACTAAATACTTGCTCTAAAGAGGTAAGGACAAGGGCTGTTAACAGAAAATGCACCAGCACCCTCCTAGCTATAGGATGGGAAAACCAACGTAAAATATGTTATTTAATAATATTTTAGTTTGATTAAATAAACATTAAAATGTGTCTCCTTCCTTTGAAATAGTAAAATAGATAAAATAACTTTCATTCTTTTTCAAAACAAAAATCGCGAATTTGTCTGACAATGTCCAAACAACCAAATCTGTGGTCACATGTTCTAAGATGTCAGGCTCGTAATAAATTTTGACTGCCCGTGACGGGAGGTCTGAGGTTTGAATCTCAACTGGAAGACACAAGGGGAAGGGGCGGGCTTTTATCACGTGATTTATCACTGTTTTTTTTCTATCATCTCTTCACGCTAATGTGAATGCATTGCTTCTTAGCTACTCTACTCATCACACACATTTAGATTAGTTTTCTGATAACCCTAGTGATAAAATGTACTAATACAAAACCAACCTATTTTTTATATAGGGCCTACTTCTTGAATCACTACAGTATAGCAGATAACCTTTAGAAAATACATGTCCATTTTACGGTCAGCATTTATAATTATTTTACTTTATTATTATTATTATTATTATTATTATTATTATTATATCTACCATTATTGATAATAATAATTAAATGTTATCAACTCATTTATCAAAAGTGACAGTTGTAGATCAAATGATCTGACATATGAATATGTGAGTTGTTTTAAAAACTTTTCAATTTTTCGGATAGTTTTTTTTTTATCGAGCACTGCGTTACTACAATCTTCGATCTTGTTGGATGGGTTTGGATATTCATTTTCAAAGGGGGAAATGGGAGGGGGGGGGCAGTTGAGATTAATAAAACTAAATCTTTATTCAACACAAGCACCTCTGTAATAAAGATATTATTTTTTTAAATACGATCTAATTCCTTAACTAAATCTATTATATTTAAAAATGTTGTAATACAAAGTTTAAAGTTCAAATAAGTTATGTTAACATAAAAATATCTAAACTAATAAATCACTCATATTAAAAACCCATTTATCTTATTATGTTTTATATTAGTATTATATTAACATCAATTTTTCCAAACCTAGGCCTAGTCAAGAGGTTAATACAACAATCTTAGGGTTTAAATAGTTTAGGGGCCCACTTCTTTTCTTAGTACACACGCAATATGAAACTTAGAAAATATAAACATAAAATTGAAAATTAAATATATCATAAATATGTCTCTGCCACAAACACTTTGTAATTAATCGTACACAAGAATACAGAAATTCAAAAAAAATTTATACAAAGTAGCCACTGCCAAATAAACTTTTCAATTATCTCACAGATCATACGTTCTAAAGAAGAGTAACTTTTACTAAAAAATTACCGGTATTAAAAAAATTATATTATCTAGTTAATTTTCGTCCGATATTTTTAATAATCAATACAACACAAACTATACAAACACAAAAACAAACGTACGCTTTTAATCTCATTGGCTAGCACGCGGTATATTTTACTCTTTCAACTTGTGTAAAATGAAGCTAGTATTTAAAATATTTTTAAAATAAATGTTGTTTGTAAAAATAACTGTTTTATAAGGTTTTTTGTGATTTAAATATATCTTCTTTATTTAAATTAAAGAACCAAAGTGTAGCGTTTTCAAAGTTTGCCTTAGTTAATAATTCAAGATGGCCATTTGGTAGAAAGTCTTTGTTTATTTTGATAAAAACCAATACCCAAGGCTAATAGTGTTCATTCGCTGGAGTATAAAAAATAAATAACTTTTATTTGAAACAAATATTTGTTTGCCTTTTTTTAATTTTTAAGATTTACAAACAAATAATTGGTTTATGGTTTATAATTATCGGTTAATTAGATAAACTTTGAAATTTAATACATTTAATTTATAAATCTTTGCACTATTATAGCTCATGTTGCCACAATGGTGTAAATGAAAATATTACATTTGTGTTACATTATTAAGTCCGCATAGTTAGTAATATAAAGACAATTTATTAAGTAATCCATAGAGAGGTAGTTTTAAAAGTGTTTTTATAATTTTGTAGATGAAATATATCTAATAAATCAATCAAATAAAACATATTTCTATAATGTAAAATGTTAGTAACTTCTTATCAATGTTGGTGAATTCTACTGTTCTTCCTATAAAAATTGGACTTTTCCTATCTGGACAATCTGCGTATTTATAATAGTGAATAAGGGGGTAGGGGGATAATGCACATTCATTTCCGAGGTATGAGAGCGAGGTAAACATTTATAAAACAAAAACACCATCACTACAGAGACGGGATTCAAATCTTTACCTCCTAACTACTTTTGAAAATCAACTCGGACGGGGTTGACGCCTCTACCCCCGCGCCCACCGATGCAGATCATAAGCTACTATCCCTCCTGTGTTCGTACTTTATTTTAGCTTTCATGGCAATCTGCTCTATTATCTTTGGTTGTGATTTGAGGAAAGGATCATACTAGCAGTCGTGTAATGCAATGTGTGAGATGGTTTTGTCAGGGTCACTGGAGCGTAGGTAGGAGTGGTGGTAACTGACAGCATAATACTTTTATTGAAAGGAATTAATGGGGAAATAATTGTTATGTTCTTAGTAATAAAATGTTATCAATAAACAGTGTTATCAAACGATTCTAATAATACTTCCCTAGGGATTACATAAGTCAGTGACCTTTCAAAACTGGAAAACGCTCTGCCAAATTGAGTCCGGCAACCAGAGTCTGGGGGAACAGATATCTTTCTTAGGTTCCTCTAACCCATCAGGCAAGTGTCCTCCGAGCGTAGCCACGCACGTAAACGCACACAATGAGCGATTTAGGAACAAATGACCCCGTGCCTTCCATCGATCCCTGTCGTCACCAGACAGCTGGCAAAACTCCTCCTCCTTGGCAAGTCTTTCATCAGTGGAAGGAGTTGGCTCCTCCTACCGTGTGTGTTGGACTAACACGTCCGGAAGTTAAGACACAACTTAGGAATCACTCTTACTCTAAGAGGGCTTTAACCTATATTGCTTTAAGGGAGTCAAAACTAGATCATAGGAATCACCCTAAAAAAGGGCTTTTACATATGTCGCTTTGTTTGAGCCCTCGGAGGTGGTCAGGCGCCTAGTTTTAGGAAGCATCCTAAAAGCTCTTTGACCTAAGTCACCAAATGGGGATCTCGTGGAGGTGACCTGACCGGCTTTCCTGGAAGGTACTAGCTACCAACTGCTTGGTGTGTGGTGAGTATGGGGGTTCCCTGCTCCCCTCCCCCATCAGCGGTCACTCCCAAACAGACGACCTTGACAGAGATGTATCCGCCTTTCGGGTAAGCCCTTCGAACATCGCCCGGGGGCCGCCAAGAGGAGGCGCTCTGCCAGGATTACCGGACGATGAACATCACGCAGGTAAGGGTGGTAAACCTCTTGTCCCGTCCGAACTAGAGCAGTCACCATGAAGGCAATAATTTATCTTAAACCCATGAGCTTCCAACTCCGACTCGGCGATACCCCATGCATGTAGTACTATACTATATTAAAAAGAAAAAATTTACACTTGAATCTTCTTATAACTGGCCACCAAAATAAATTATATGTTTTTTTATAGCTTAGAGAAAGAGCCATACAAAATATTAATTTCAAAATAAAACATTTTTATTTTGTAAGCACGCGCGCATGAACACAGCCGTAAACTGTTTTTATGACGTCATCAACCGGCTTCTATTTCATCCGGTTCACCATCTTAATTTTTGAAGGGAAGGCAGCCTTTTAGAAGCTATAGTTTGTAAAGCATTTTTAAATGAACCGCAGACGGAATTCCACAAAAAAGAAACATCCAAACAGTTTATTTTCATATGTTTGTATTTAAATAATGTAAAAACTGCTAAAGAAACAATAATTGGCTTTTGTTTTGTTTAGCAAAGCATCTTACTACTCGTTCGGTTTTGACGCTTATGTACTAATTACACTAATGCCTAAGGGATTAGGAAGTTTGAATTTAGAGGATGTGTACCCATATTTGCGTGTATGGAGAGTGTAAAACCATTTAGGACGTGCCCTCTTCAGTACACACGACCGGGATCGAACCACGATCTCTCCTTCATTGGCAGTCTAGGATATTATGATAGTAGCTCCTTAGACCATGTGGCCACTGAAGTAGGCTGGAATTATTTACTTTTTATTTGTCTGATGTGAAAGTTCGCCAAACGTAACAGAGCTCAACATATGCTCTTGAAGATCACACGGTTTGGTGAACGGATACATTACGAGAGTAGATCTGGTAGGTTTTGATAGCCGTCACCACCACTCCTAGGCTGGATAGACTGTAGACATAACTCCGTTATGTGCTACGTCTCCCGGCACCACCTGATAGGAAGGTCAAAGGTAAAGAAAGGTTGGTTGGTTCTTAGTTGGAGAGAAGGGGGCATATTGGGGAAAGGAGAGAGGTACGTCCCAAACCAATTAATTAACAACGACAACGACAACGACAACTACATTTCACACTTCACTCGTGTTTAGAAATATGTTGGTAATGGAGTTATAGGCATTGTAATTACTCTGATGAGGAATGTAATACATAGATAACATGTTATCACATTTGAGGAGTGTGAAGACTCACCCTCAGTTCCCCCTGCCAACATTCGCACCCCGACCCCCCGTCACTGCCAAACTAGAATACACTCAAATTTTAATAGGAATAACCTTACTTGGTAGCTAGACAAGTTACTGGATTTACTTTCACGTCGTCAAGTCATGTGATCTGTAGCTGTCGCTTTTAATATATAGTACAATAATAATATAGTATAATGCATCATTGTTGACCCAATAAATGTGTATAAATATTTTCTAAAAGTTTCATTTTACCAAAATTCTACTGTAAATAGGCCTGACGGTGCCCACCATTGCGGGTGCTATTTGCTAAAGTGAACAGTCGATCTTGACCTGACACAAAGATGTATTGTTTATAATTATTTGAATAGTTTGACAAACTATAAAATGTTCTAACTCTTCAGAATTTGTTGAGGTGAATAATAAACAGCCAAATATATGCAACCTTTAGCACACTGTCCTCAAGTGACGTCACGGTCATAATGAGATGTTAATCACATCCGATGCATTAATAGTGATTAGTAGGCATGCGTGGTCCTTCTAAACCCTCAAGAAATAAAGCTTTTTGATTTTTATATCAATAGACTAAATACATTGCCACAACACTGACACTAACCAATGATATGTCGATAACAGGTCTAGGGAACACTGGTAGTGGTTTAGGTAGTAGAGGTTGTGGGTGGTGACATTATATTATTAATTAACAATCGTAAAAAACACCAATCAACAGTAAATAATATTTTTAAAACCGTACTTAAACCCAATTTTGATACACATGAATCTTCGTTTAATTTTTCCAAAGACTCGATTGAGTTTTTGTTTAAAAACAAGAATATTTTAAATTATTTAAACAAAGTGTTAGTTATGATGAATCAAAATCACCAAATGTTATTAATGGTTGGTTACCAATAGTATCGAAAGTCGTGCAACTGCTGATCATCATGTGTACACTCCCATCATGTGTACAATCCCATCATGTGTACAATACTATCATGTGTACAATATCATCATGGGATACACTCCCATCATGTGTACAATACCATCATGGGTACAATACCATCATGGGTACAATACCATCATGTGTACAATACTATCATGTGTACAATACCATCATGTGTACAATACCATCATGTGTACAATATCATCATGTGTACAATACAATCATGTGTACAATATCATCATGTGTACAATACAATCATGTGTACAATACTATCATGTGTACAATACTATCATGTGTACAATACCATCATGTGTACAATACTATCATGTGTACAATATCATCATGTGTACAATACTATCATGTGTACAATACCATCATGTGTACAATA
>CABFWB010000994.1:48896-67197 GCA_902151455.1 Timema bartmani
ATACGTCCGGATTTCGTCCGGACAGTCCGGATTTGGAACACGTGTCCGGTTTGGCGTCCGGATCTGAGAAATGTCCGGATTTTACTAATATGAACCGAAAACGTGGCCAAATTGGGGAATTTTACTCCGCGCCGCACCTTAGGTTGGTCACACTGCATGAATAAAGTACTTGAAAAGTTCAGAATATAATATGAACACTTATATTATCTACTGTATGTAAATATTTCATGGAATTTAAGTTTAGGGTATTAAAAAGGCTTAATTATAATAAATTTGTAATTTATTAACCCCATAATACTTATTTTGTAATTTAAAAAGCTTATAAATCAAGCTAAGTTTGATAACATTTCTCACGTATCAAGATAGCTAAAAACGCAGATTTCAGTACCTAATTTTTTAAAAAAAAATTCCGGGACCCCCCCTCTCCCAGCCACCCCGAAAAGTCCTCTGTCCGGATATGGCCTCAATAAATTATGGTAACCCTACCTATGACGCAATCACATTTTGGTTGATCTGTAGATTCTCATGGTCTCGACTGTATATCCATGCTTCTCAACGGTATAGTGCGTAAGAAGCAAGATTGCTTACCTTGACGTCATATACACTATGAATACCACGATACACAACTCACACATATAACCTAACACAATACATTAATACGTTAAAAAGAATCACCATTATCGACTGGTGATTGTTTTAAATACTAAATAAATATAATTTTTATTTTTATGCGGTTTTGGTCACGTATAGTAAGGAAATAACCAAAGAATGTGTAGCATTTTAGGAACACACGGGTCTGCACCCAAGTGATTGCGGGTCCTGTGGCGATAATAGCCGAGCGCGACCGACTGAACGCGAGTACACAGCTTAGAGAAACGTACTACGCAGGCGCGGCGCTATTCCCTCAAATACCACAGAGTCGGAAGAAGAAAAATCTGTTGCACATTGGGATTTGTATGTAGAACAAGGAGTACATTATATACCAAACAATAGCATATCGATGATTAAACTGACACTCATAACATTTTTGCTAATTATATTTGTATTTATGTATCTATTTGGCTCTGGGTAAGCAATGCGTACCTTGCGTCTATGGAATACACGCCATTGGCGGATTTATATTCAAGGGCTTGGGGTAATAACATGCTATGACACAAAATAATTATTCTGAGATATTCATATTTAAGGTTTTTATAAAATCATTGCTTCTTAAGGTCTTAGTAATTGTTCTTTTGTCCTGATTTGATACAACTTTTGAACGTTGATAAATTATTTGGATGAATTGCGTGGTTATCCCTGGAAACGCTTTTCTTTGTTTCAAACAGACAGGGAAAAAACTCTTAATTTGATTTATTTCAGCTCAGTTTTTAATTAATTATAAAATCAGATCCAAATTTTAAAATTCCTGCTTCGAGGTGCATTTGTTCATGCACAGGGGCTACTAATTTTAAAATGTAAGGCCTCTACATGCGGTAGATAATGAAAAATGCTCATCACAAACAGGCAAATACACAAACTCTTCATTTTAATAATGTAAACATATAAAAGAAAAGATAACTCTTATAGGTGTTGTGACATACCACATTATTGCTCCAAGCGTTTCCATTTATCAATGGGGAATTAGTATTTTACATTTTAAACCTTTTTTTTTTATTAAGTTTTAAACAATTTTGACAAGTTAAAATGAAAATGTTGGTATTGTTTGTTCCTCTAACCAATATTGTGTTTTTTAAGTACGTTTAACACCATGGCTACTAACAATTTAATCTAAAGGGTGGGAATTAAGAAGTTAACTCAGAGGAAATGCATCCGTATCAGCGTGGAGAGGTTAAGGGAAAATCACAGTTATAGATAATATGGGGAAACTATCTCCCAGGGCACCCGTCCAAGAATCTAGCCACGACCAACCGGCCCCATGGTGTAGTGGTCAGTGCACCTGGCTACGATCCCAGAGCTCCCGGATTCGATTCCGGGCTGGTACCTTGGATATTTTTCTCTAAATTGGAACCACCCCAAAGTTCATCAGGTTTTGGTTAGTTAGGCTTAAGTTAGGTTTAAGTGTTTCTACTGGTTCCACACCCTCACTATCACCATCACCATCACCATCACCTCATCGGGACATGGAGAGAACCTCCACTAAAAGTATGCACGGCCGTCTCCTGGGCAGCGGTACATTCGTACTGGCTAATCTTTCCACTATTGGACTAAGATTGATGTAGCCTGGGCGCGCAATGTTATATTACCATCATACCATGCAAGAGGTGACTTATGACTTTGTCTGGGGGCCTCATCGGTGTGGGTGTATCAGAAACTAAACTATTTATTTATAAAAATAAAACAGAGTGAGAGCAAATTTTAAGTGACTCCACCATTAGTCATTCAGAGGAAAAAGAGTTAATCGTGTTATATAAAATCTTTCCTCGGTGTAAACGGTTGATATAGACTCCCGTTCCTCTGAGTAATAGGCAGGCGTGCCAAACGCTCACCCACCGGACCCCATAGTCACCCCCTTGTGACTAATTACATGTTCTGCACTCCGGTCATGTATTCTACTCTCCAATACACCTATAATTAACCGACCGGAACGACTGTTATTTAGTCCACTATTAGTTCCACGTTTAATGACCGTGCCTCCTCTTCACGTTTCGTTTTTTAATCATCTTTCAAAACTTGACGGACAAAGAGAGCAAATCCGGTCACGTCACACATTAAAAAAAAAGTGTTTCCAAGGTCGCTCGGCGATTTCATTCATTTATTTCTCTAGTTCATTCATTAAGATCTGGTCCTGACTTTTATTTTCTTTTGAGTGGACAACATTCTATGCAATTAAGATTCCCTATTTGGCAATTTTTATTATTGGTGTATTTGTACATTTAATTATTCTGAGTTTTTATCGACTGGGATCGTATCAATGTAATTATCTCCAAACTACAGATCTTTCGAAATTCTGGCACAGGACTCGGATAGGAAACCTTGATAAAGGGTAAACGGGTCTTGACAGGCTTAAGTATGAAGCTATTCATAAAATAGCAATTTTATGTGTAAAGTTAGGCCCTTTGTACCCTAAACTTGAGGAAATATCGTAATTAAATTTGACTTGAAGAAAAATTTAACTCCAAGAATTCGGAAATTCGTTAAATTACCTTTTTTTAATCTTTAAATTACGATAATGGTGACATAATTTTCCATTTTTATCTTATTTTGGTTTGATATAAACTATTATGCAAATCAATTTATTCAGAATGTCATCCTGCCAAGTAACAATAACCACATTGTATCTATCTAGTCTTCACTTGTCTGATGCAACTCGTGTTACTTTGTTCCAGATGGAGGAGACTGACCTTACTCCGTTCTTGTTCCTGCCAAGTAACAATAACCACATTGTATCTATCTAGTCTTCACTTGTCTGATGCAACTCTTGTTACTTTGTTCCAGATGGAGGAGACTGACCTTACTCCGCTCTTGTTCCTGCCAAGTAACAATAATCACTTTTTATTTAGTCTTCACTTGTTTGATGCAACTTACCACAGCACGTAAGTCACAGTTTTTTGTTTGTTTTTAAATCTATAGTTCACTTTACAGCGATTTTGGTATATTAAAGTTGGCCCCTTTCGACTCTTTTATTTTATAAGACTCTTAAATATAGTTTTTCTTTATGTGTGAATTTACGGTATCCGTATGTGAAGTCAATGAATGTCTACTTTTTGTTTGTAGGCGTACAATTTTAGCGCTAGTATGCTGGACATTAGAAACTCAACGGTCGATATAGATGGAAATAATGAGCGTGAATTTTAAATAAATCCATCAATATTAGCCTGGAGAGAAGATAAGAAATAGCACTGTGGGAAAACCTTCCTTATTGCAAGCGATGCTGACTAGAACTCCGACCTATACAATCAAGAGTCAAGCGCGCTAGCACACTTTCAGCTCTACTGGTACTCGCACCACTGGTCACTTGGACAAAGGCGTCAGTCTCGTCTGGTCTGGTTTAATGGTGACGAGGATGTTGGGGCTTTAATTCCTGTACACAGAGGTGTTTTCATTAAATAGCTTCCCACTCTTACTCCACGCAAATGCGGATACATATCCTGTGAAGTCTACCTTTCCACATGCCTATCCTATTAGTGAAGATATGCGGATAGCTTGAATGGGTAGTAAGACGCAGTGCACAAGACAAATTAGGCTATACAGTTGAAATGAGGCGTGGCATAGTAATATGGTAATCTAGAGTTTCCATTAGAAGACAATCAAGACATTGAATTTATTTTCAACATTTAACATTTAGCACCACGTCTTACTACACGTTCGGGTTATACGCTTAAGTACTAATTACGCTAGTGGATTAGGAATTGGGAGGGTTGAATTTAGAGGAAGTTAACCCGCATTTGCGTGGAGGGAGAGTGGAAAACCATTTAGGANAGTTCACCCGACCGAAATTCGAACCTCGATCTCCCCGTCCTCGGCGGTCGAGCTCAACACGATTAGCGCGTTAGCTAACTACGCCACCGAGGCGGGTGAATTTATTTTAGCACCTCTTCTTACTACCAATTAGAGCTATATGCTTACTAATTACGCTTATAGGTTAAGGATGAGGAAGGTAGACTTTAGATGAAGTGTACCCACATTTGCGTGAATAGAGACTAGGGAACCATTTAGGAAAAAAACACCCTCAGTACATCCGACCTGGATCGAACCACGATATCCCCGTCATAGGCAGTCTTGGCTATTGCGAGAGTGGCGCCTTGGACATCATCTTAACATATTTAAAAAAAAAACATAAATTTATATTTTAAATAAAAAAAACTATTTCACTCAACTTCATTTTGCTGTGGTGAAATAGAAAATAACGAAACTTACATTTTGATGCGATTTCTGCAAAGACGTAATCTATGTATCTAATAACCCGGCAGGCGATGCCATTATATTTTCATCGAATGGCGTTTAAACATAATATACCGGTTTTCAAAGTAAGAAGACATTACCGAGACTAAATATATTATAAAATTCTATTCTCGGTATTTTCTTTAAATAGAAACCTTCTGTTTGCATTTCATAACCTTTTAATTCTAGATAACATTGTTTCAAACAAATTATTTGTCGTTAATTTACTTGTTATTTATGGATAACAAACTAGGTATGTCAATAACTAATATTGAAAATGGCCCGCTGGAGGGTGAAACGGATTGGGGAAGGGGGTTGTATTTTTACAGTGTTAATAATGAAAAAACCATTTTGGCTTAAATAAATTAAGTAATGGCTTTAGTAGAAACATCTTGTTTAATATTAATTGGCATTTGATGAGATTTTTTTTTAAATAAAAGGGAAAATACGACAATGCCCATGACAAAAATATTTAAAAAAAACTGTTGTCATTAATGTTTGTAAGAAATTAAACTAAACATATTTACTTAAGTAATATTTATGTTTTGATCAAAAAAAAAAAAGCTTTTTATAATAAAAGTGCAAACATGCTGTTTTTCATTCCCTTTCATCCCGCCTTAAAGACGCGTGGCTGCAAACAAACCTCCGCGGAGGCAGAAACTAGTCGTTATGATTGCTAACAATAATTCACACCACGACACGAGCAGTCTAAACAACACAATTATAATTCACGGCCCACCGCCGGTACCGCGCGTTCACCCCAGTGACACACAGGAGGGAGGAGGTTCAATGGCCGGGACTCGCGGCTTTTACTTCCAAGAGTTTGTTCCTTTGCTCCGCGTCTTACTACCCGTCCGGGATAACCCTATACTCACATTATATTATTATTTAGCACCGCGTCTTACTACCTGTTTAAATTATACGCATGTATACTAATTACGCTTATGAGTTAGGGACGAGGAAGGTTGTATTTAGAGGAAGGGTACCTGCATTTGTAGAGGTGGAGAGTGGAAAACCATTTTTGAAATAAAACTCTTAAGTTCATCCGACCGGATCCAAACCCCTATCTCCCTTTCATTGGCAGTCTAGTCTAACACGAGAGTGATGCCTTTGTCATTGCGGCCACCGAAGCAGGTCATATTCACATTAATGTAGTAGGGGTGAAAAAGGTATAGTTAAGAGGAGACATGACCGAATTGGCGCGGAGAGAAAGAGGGAAAACATTAAAGAAAAATAATCCTCGGTACACACGACCAAGGTTCGAATCTCGGACCTCCTCTTCACCGGAAAACCAAACCACACCTCTTTCCGCGTGCGCACAGCTCGCCATGCGCAGATTGCCATTAAAAATTACGGTCTTTCACAAGAAGACCTAATATCTTAGGTGATGATAATATTATCTGGGTACGATTTAAGTAAAAGCATTGGTACATATTTACTATAAAAACTAGCTTTTTTAAAAAAGACTAAATACCTCCTAGATATATAATATTATTTGACGCGTCAGAATACCTTCTCAGGATATACGCATAGAATATGAAGCTTATAACCCGAACGGGTAGTAAGACGCGGTGCTAAATATTATTATTATTATTATTATTATCATATAGTATGGTAGCTACTCAAATGAAGTAGGGATGAGGAAGGAAGTGTTTTAGAGGTAATCTGACTGCATTTGCGTGGAAGAAGAGTGGGGAACCATTTAGGAAAAACTACCCTCAGTAGACCCAGCCTGAACCACGTTCTCCCCGTCTTCAGTGGCCCAGTCTAACTCGAGAGTGACCCCTTAGACCATTCGACCACTGCACTCCTTCAGCACCCATTCATTACTGATTTTGTCCATACGAATATGTTCACATTTCTTAGCTATCTCATTCCAAACGGATTCACATTGCTCTGGTTTGTGTCTTTCCCGACAAATATTTAAAATCAACCTAACTCTGGAACAGCAAAAAGAATAAAAATATCTCTCCTTGGACAATATTCAAACTAATTTCGTGAAGAAAAAAAAATCCGTTTAAAATAGATTTATTCCCCAGTGACGTGTTGTAACATATGGAATGAAGTCATATGCCACATTTGATTGAAACAATTACTCTCAATTGCTCGCGCGTACTTGTTAAACACAATGAGCTCCGTGTTTCGACAGTCAAGAAGGTCTTCAGAAAGAGCCCGACGTCCAGCGTACGCAATCTGTTTCTGGTTTCATTTGATCGTGTTGAAACTATTAATTAACATTACTGTCGTCCCACCCGATCTATTTAAACCTCCGCCTTTCTTCTCCGTCTGCTGAGAGCGTCTTACTCCAGTACGAACTATCAACATATTTACGCTAATGGGTTTGACACGAAACTTTGAAAACCATTTAGGAAAATCCATCTGGCGGAGGTTCGAACTCCGGTCTCCCCATCGCCATAAAACCAGAATAAACAATCATGAGTTTATTCCGCGTGCCCACGGGTTCCTTTTAAAAAAATACACATTTTGGAACACAATGGGACGGAAAGGGAGGACACAAGCTAACATTTATCTATGTAAAAAAATAAAATACACCCAGTTTTTATCGTCCAGTTCAGGGGCTCGCGAATCTCAAGGGATCCGTGAACAGTACCCAGGGGATCCGAGAATAAATTTATATAATGGCTACTTTGAATTAATTTTAATTAAAAAAGAATTATATTTTGATAAAATTAATCACGAAACTTATTTGATTTAAAAATTTTAAGAATAAAAGATCATATATGACTAGGTGTATGGATATTGTTGAAGCGAAGAGAGGATGCAAGGATAGGGAGGGAAGTGTGAAGAAATTCAGTGAGGATGGATTAAGTACAGACTTAATTTTTGAGCTATATGCACAGTTTCTTGCCTACACCGTAAGGGAACGGCGTGATTGGGTATTATTTATATAAATTCTTTAATTGACTATATGTTTATTTCATATGACCTTTAGAATATCTAGCTAAAGGCCCGTTGACACGGTGTTAGGGGACTAATACAAGTTTACTAGTATTAGCTTACTAACTTGCAAGTTGTGTTGACACGCATTTTTCACTTGTATTAGTATCGCTTCTAAAAACATGGCTGAAAATGAAGTGGTGCTAACTGGTCTCTCTTTTGGAGCCATTTTTTTCATCACTGCGTCTGATTTCTCGTTCGGGTTATTAATACGCTTATAATAATCACGCTTATGTGTTAGGAGCTAGGAAGGGTGAATTTAGAATAAGAATGGGCGGCCAAATAAATTACAATTTTTCAGTAAACGCAATGTATCATAATTAGTTGACCTATTTAAAAAATTGTTTTATATAGACAACATAAAAAAGTTAGTGATTAGTATGTTTAATATTTCTTAGTTCCATAATACATTAAAATATGTTTCAGTTGATCCCAAATAATTATTTTATTATTTTGCTTGATTTGTTAACTCACTTAGCATACATGATCAATAAAATTAAACTCAAATAGTCAATAAATCCCAATACAACCAAACTAGGTTGGACACTTTTTTATAAATAGGCCTAACCCAGGTTTTTTCAACCCTGTTTTAAATGTTGGTATACTAATAATAAAATATCTTGTTAAATGATAGCTAAAATATTCCTTAAAAATAATAATAAATTAATTTGTAGATTGGTTTAAATATAAACTATCTGGTTTGCTATGAGACAATAATATAGTGTTGTGTATCTATACTCCATTCACGGTATGAATTACTCTCTGAAAGGTCTTTTTTCCTACTAATATCCTACTATATAATAGATTTCTGCTAGGGAAAAAGGCCTTTCAGAAAACAATTCCTATGCTGAACAGACTTTACTCAAGTTGCCAAAGCATTACTATAAAGTGTTTGAAATGTATGAGCAGAACATTACTAACTAAAACTTATAAAGATAGGTTTAGGTGTCAAATACGGAGATTGGAAATTGTGCCGGTGATTTCGCGTGAAAACCGCCGGCCAATCATACCTTACTTGCCGATAACACGAATATTATGTTGCCGGAACTAATCACGGTACTACAATGTTTTATCATATTTTGTGATTGTATGTAAATAAAATTACACATGCCACGTTGATTGGTAGGAAATAATGGTTTGATAAAATTATTTATAACATTTGTTAACCTATATTAAAAATAATATCTCTCACAAGGCACATTTGCAATATTTACGGAACATTTTATTTTGGACACTTCTTAAGAATATGTACGCCTGATATCACTTTACAATATCCTCTAGTGCAATATCATTGGTATTCTTATCTTTATAAATCTGATGCTTAAAATTCCACAAAAACTCATTATTTTTATAACATTCCACAAATAAGTGTTTCCCGCACAACAATCTTTTAGTTGCCACCATTTTGAAGTGTCTACTTGCATTAGTAAAGTTGGAAGGTGACCAACTTTTTCAGTTGCAAGTGGACTTTCATGTTAGTAGCTTGCTTGTCTGTTTACACGCTGCAAGTTGTGCGCGCGCAGCCAAATTAGTGGACTTGCATTAGCCAACTAACATCGTGTCAATGGGCCTTAAGAAACCCCCTGTTCAATATGTCTTTAATGTCCGATTGAACCACCGTAGTTTACATTGTTTGGTGCATTATCTTGTAGGTTTGACTTCCATACTCGAGTCTAAAAATGTGGTCATGTTGAAATAAGTGTTTGAAAATTAGCAAAATTGTTTTCATTAATATATTTAATTTGCTATCATTTATACATATAGGCTATATTCTATCATCGCGTTTTACTACCTGTTCAGGTTATACGCATATATGAAAATTACTTTAATGACGTAGGGATGAGGAAGGAAGCATTTTAGAGGTAATCTACCCGCATTTGTTTGGAAGGAGAGTGGGAAACCATTTAGTAAAAAAACACCCTCAGTAGACTCGACTGGGATTTGAACCCCGATCTTTCCGTTGTCAGCAGACAAGTCCAACACGAGAGTGACGCCTTAGATCGTTTGACCATTGAAGCAGGTATTTAGTTATATTAATACTATGCTCTCTCTCTAAAGGAGGATTAGGGAGTTACGTAATTTACATAGCATCCTTATGACGACGGGACTGAATATTACATCAACATCATTATGCAAACAGAATGAAATTTACCAAAACCATTTTAAGAGAAAAATAACTAGTAACACGCACATTCAATGAAATAGGTAATGTTGATTAAAACAAATAAAAAAAATCACTGTAGAAACTTTATTTAAAAAGTGTACCAATACAATACATTTATACATTGATAGAAAACTCAGAATATGTACTTGTTTTTTTTTTAACTTAATAGCGCAAGTTTGATGAAACTGACAGGTTTTTTCCGAACAGATCGTTGTTGATGTTTTTTAGTTAAGATCTACCTCACATTTCTTAGGTTTTCAAAATACTCTTGCAATTTTTGATTTGTTGAAGAGTTCATGATAATGATAACTGCATTAATGCAATATTTTTCGGATCTAAGAATGTTCTTGATTGTGGATTTATCTGATTCCTGTTTCATAGCAGAATTCTTATTAATATCTGTAGCAATTTCTACCACTATCAGAAGCTGAAAGCCATGATCTCCTTCATCCAATTCAAACCTAACTTGTATATTTTCTTGCGTGGTCTTAGTACCCCCTGATGTATTTAATACAGTCTGAAAGCGCTCTGGCTACAGCTCCTCAAAATCAATATCATCCCCTGTATTTTGAAAGAGTTTTTATTTTCCAAACATTTTTAGTGTTCCTCTATGCATTGGCCGAGTTAAATATAGCAGACTTGGTATTGTATGATTTTATATTTTCATAGATCTTCTTCCACGTGGGTCGTTATCTTGATCCATTCTGTGATCAAACACTGCCACCGCCACATCAATGAACTTGCTACTGCGGAGCCTCTCGCAGGACAAAATGATGCGTTTCTTGCTTCAGGAGCTGTAAAGGCAGTTGTGTTTGGCGGCAAAGCTAACTACTACTTTACCATCATTACTGGACCAATTTTAGATCCAGATTATCTTTAACTGGATTAGTGAGGATTTACTGAATGTGTAAAATATATTCCGAAAGGGAAGCGGGACGTGGTTGGGGGGAAGTGGAATGACATTTGCCCTACTACAGTAGCCCCATGGCTTCTTTGGTGCTGAGTGACAGCTCACAGATGACGGCTTTGAAAAGCTACCAGACCAAATTATGTATCCCTACGCCGAACCATATGATCTGACAGCACCAAAGAAGCCATGGGGCTACTGTAGCTTCCTGTCGCGGGGCGAAGAGTCAAAATAGCGCTTACCCAAGTTCTTGTTGTTCACCAGGTCCTAGCACCCGTTCGGGCTGTACGCATACATTGATTACGCTAAAAAAATAGGAATGAGGAAGGTGGAATTTAAGAGTAAATGCTCCCGCATTTTCGTGGATGAAGACTGGACAACCATTTAGTAAAGTACACCTAGTGAAACTATTTTTAAAAAAACATATAAGTAAAGTCGGGCGGGGGAGTTCTCACCACAATCTTCTCATCATCGGCAATCCAGTCTAACATTAAAGTGACGCTTTAGACCTCGCGACCACTGATGTGGGTTTTCTTATGTTAATATAGTTCCCCTATACTCGCATGTTTCCCAGCAGTGAATGTGAAACAAAAACATAAGTTCTAAGCTTGGTTCGATTCTGGGTTGGGGATGACGGACAATTCTACTGTTCAGTAAACAGTTTGCCATCCACTCAGTAAATAAATAGGTTTTAAAAGTTTGTAGTAGGTAAAGTTATATTGTAAGTTTTGTGCTGATAGAATTTGAATGTTAAAAAAATGGACGTTAAATAAAATAGTGTGATATTATATAGTTTGTCGATACCAGTTTAACATCCGTTTTTTCCTCCCACTTCAATCAAATACATTTTAAAACAGGTTAGCCAAACTAACAAGCTTTTCCTCTCTCCGACGGGACATTAGTGTTACGGGTATTTATTACATTAATCGCCTCGGCGGGAGCTACTGCGTCACCAGGCTACGCTGATGAGATTCTTAACAAGTCATTTATCGTACAGAAAGAGGCAAATAGCTGGGCACAACAGTTACAGGACAACCGGCCAGGGTTGACCTCAGACTGTCTAAAAGGATTAGGTGGTTCAAGGTAAGAGCTGCCAAGGAGCCGTTTCAGCGCCAATATTCCATTCATATTAAATCTTGTAGTTTTCTTTTATTTTTAACAGAACAAGGAGAATTTACTTCGTAGAAGTGTTTCACAAAGGAATACAAAAGCTTGCAGATGTTATGGTAATTGTCTATTTGTGTTTAAGGTTAGTTAGATATCCATTATTTTTCAAGAACATATTAAAATTTTAGTAAGGAGATATTTACAATATAATCTGAAAAATAGTCGATAGTTGTTAAAGTCAATTTTTAATTTTGGCTTAATGCGTTTTAAATATTGTTTAGTAAGTACGGTATTCAAATATATTAGCATATTTGATTATACAATTGAAAGTATAGAAAATACAATTAAGCTAAGTAGCATTTGTTAATAAAAATAAATACATTAAAATTAATAAATGGTTATGAAAACGCTTAAGTTTGAGACTATACCTTCTAATTAACAATTATGATAAAGGAGGAAAATAATTTTTTGCTATTTTCGATTATTCTAATCATGATTAATAAGTAATATAATTTAAAAATCCATTACAAAATATAATAAAAGCTCAATAAAATTGATTTAAGATGGGGATGTAGGGAAGGCGATAAAAGCTAAGTGATTAGCAATTTTTATATCAACACTATTTTTTTGTCAAAATAAATCAAATATTGCTCCAGTATAAACATGAAGCTTAAATTTCTTCACATGTTTGTTTTTATCAACATTTGTTGAATATCTTTCATGAGCATAGCGGCATTAGATGAAAAACTTTTAAATTAAGAGAAAAAAAACTGTCATTAAATTCTAGGACACTCTTGACAGATAGTCCAGAACTTTTGATATCAGCGTATGTTTGTACTGGAGCAAGATTTTATTTATTCTGACCAAAAAAAGTTTGGCTATAAAAACTGAAAAAAACACTCACCTTTTCTCTCGTAGGCTACACTCCCGCCTTAAGTGGGGAAAATGATAGTATAATTTAATGTATAGGATTCAAGCAAAGTTAGTAAAATTGAACCTTATTTTACAATAAACAACGAAATACAATTGTAATGTGCAGAAATAAAAAAAATATTGATTTTAATTGACTCTTTCTTTATCGGTAGTTCTATAATTCTTTAATTTGACAGTTGCGTTGGCTTTCATATATTTTTGGGCGACTACTTTCAGTACATGGTGTGCATTATGTTTAGGTATTTATGAAACACACAAAGAGAACACGGTAATTATATATACTCGTTGTTTACTACTGGGTCAGCAATATTTAAAATTGTCATTAACAACTATTGACTATTTTTAACATAAGAGATATTCATTAATTGGTTGAAAAGTTATGAGAGATATATCCATACAACTCGTTAGTCAAGCGCGCAAACTACTCAACTCAAGTTTGTGGTCGACAAATAGTTATAATAGTTTTAGTAGTATAATAATAGTCAGCCTTTTGAATCACATTTACAGATCTATTTTAATATGAATGACTTTTTAGAAAATAAAAACATTTTGTTTCTGCCAAAATTGAAAATAATTTACTATAATATTAGTGTTATTGTATATGTAGGCCTATAATGATACTATATATCAAACTCTACAGCTGCAGATTACATGAAAGTACATATAAAGTTGATCTAGTAAAGTTTCTAGCTGTCCGATAAGATTCTTCCTAAATGAACTGTATTATTTGAATTCCCCATACACACGGGCGATATTTTCGTACTTTATTTGGAAGAGAAATGTATATTCAAACAATCGGGGCAGCTATCATGAAATAACCAGCGGATTAGCTAATGTGAAAAATACCACGATCTCTCACCAAATTATCGTGTTCATCCTTGTTTTGCGATTAGCTAAGGACTACCAACATTTATTTAATTATTCTCAGAGTGCTGTTTGTATATTTATAAATTAAAAGTGTATAATCAATTTTTAAATAAATTGATAATTTTTCAATTGTAATTATTATTTTACACATAAAACACACTTAACTAAAACTCCTTCTATCAAACTACACTGGATATCATCGCTGAGGGAACTGCATTGTTACTATTAGAAAACATTGTTGTCATTCTCTTGTTTTTGTGTGATAAATCTCTCCTCAAATATAAGACAGGTTTCGCAACGCTCGTTAGTCGACGTTGCCGGTAACTCCTTCTTACCCCGGCACACCACCTTCACAACATGAAAACGTGGAGATTTGGCAACAGTTAACCGAGAGAGAGCGTAGATAAAGCTTTTCTCCATAAGACCTGCAGTTTCCTCGGCAATTATATTGGGTGTAATGTTCCAAACAACAATATTTTGTTTGACTTTTGTTTAGATTGGGGGAATCACTATTCAAATTTGCTAATTTAAAACAACTTATATCACTATAATTAGAACCTGCGCTACCACCAAATTACACTCAAGTTTACATGCTAGCTACTTGTTTTGCCAATAGTCGTCATGATAGTTGGTCGATCATGTGGTAATAGTTGACTTGGAAATAATTCAGTATGGAGTTATGCACGAAAACATCGGTCGTATGTGCGGAGCGCATAAAACACTTTATTTTTCTATTTTCAACAGTCTTAATGAGTTTTGACACGCTAATTCGACCCAGGGCGTATTTGGACGTGGGCAAACGATGACTAACACGAATACCAACTCTCCTCTCCCTGTCATAAAGTTAGCCTTGTGTTGTTGGTATGTGTATAGACAACCACAATAATTATACAGCTCGTGGTCTTGCATAATGTGACACTCTCTCTAACGAGGTACTTTGTTCCACTATCTAAAATAATATATGAAGTCACCAGTGAAGGCAAGCCGACACTTTATGTATCATTCGTAGCAGTAGAGATCAGGCGGAAAGGGCTCCACTTTAATTTGCCTAGCGACCTTAAGAACAAACTCTCCGCAGTCAGTGAACTTTAGTACAGCCCCATGCAAAAAATAAATATTATAACGCTGGTCTCAATATGACCTCAATAAAGCCAATTCAAATGGTTCCCAGCGCTTTTGAACACGAGACATAAAGCGTTGGGCTTGAAATAGACTGACCCTCTTTGGTGACCGGATGGTCTAAGGCGTCACTCTCGCAATAGATTGGCCTGCTGATGGTGGGGGAGGATCGGAGTTCGAATACTGGTCAGGTCTACTAAGGGTAGTTTTTCCTAAGTTGTTTTACACTCTCCTTCCACGCAAATGTGCCTACAATTCCTTCTAAATGCAACCTTCTCATCTCTAACACATTGGCTTAGTTAATACGTATAAACCTAATGGGTAGTAAGACTTGGTGTAAAAGATTTTTTTTTTAAATTGGCTGGATTGTCATAGATGGGAAGGTCGAATTTTTTTCACCAATGGTTTTAACGTAACCTTTCCACACTAATGTGGGTGCATTTATACCATAACTACCTTCCCATAGGTGACTCCTTAAATTGGGTTACTAAAACTTACTAATAAAAAAAAATTCTAATGGTTTTAGTATATAAAGGTTATTTTTTAAATAATCAAGAATTTTGGGCGTAACTGTATATCAGCCTTATTCAATACATAGCCTATATCCGAGTCTGTTTTATTCTATGTCAACTACGTCGTTTATGATGTAAGACCCGCGCTGATGGGCAAAAAGACAAAGCGCCAGTATGATTTGTCGGTGACGGGGCGGCCGGGATCCAAATACCGGCCATATGTACCGAGATGAATTTTCCTCGACAGTTTTCCATTGCCCCTCTACGCAAATGTTGGTACATTTACTTAAAATTCTACCTTTATCATCCCTACCCCACACTAATATTAACTGAAGATCCCTGGTGGGTAAAAATACGAGAAAATATAACACCAAAAATGATTTCATTGTCTTCAGCATCCCCTTTTGACTTCGTTTTATGTTTTGATTTCATAAAGGATAGAATCTTTGGAAAAAATCTACAGACGACAGAATAAATGTATACTCCATTTTTTAAATTTATTTGAGGTGATTAACGTGGACATTTTGAACCGACTGATTATGTCAGCACACGACTTATAAACCAACTTAAATCTATAACAGACACAACACCCATCTTCCGGGCGTTAATTCTTCACTGTGAAAGGGGAAACTCTAATTTCATCAATGAAAAATATTTTGAGCATTGCCAAGAAACGAACCCAGGATCCTTAGCTCAGTAGAGACACACACTACTGACTTAACTAAGGTGTCGGACTAGACTACAACTTTAAAAAAAAGTTTAACGGATATTTTCGTTGATAGCTTTTCAAAATATTTTATGTTTTTGTCATTACATTTGTTCAAGAAAAGTGTTTCATTTTCTGGTGTCGAGCATTTTACCTCACGACCATCGAGGTCCACTTTCAAATAAATAAAATATTAAAGGTTTTTCCTACAAAAAATCCCACTTTAAATTTGGCAAATAGTCTGGTCGCCATTGAAAGAACATTTTATAGGTGTAAAATTAAATAGAATTTTCCCCATATTATTCTCAAAGCTGTCCAAATTGACACTATATGTCAAAAGTAGCAGTGCTTCCTGTGGAAAACAGACTATAACTACATACACTCCAATTTTAATAGCAAGGGCTTCTTATAAAACACATATATTTTTTGCTGTCAAAATTGATGACATTTTACTATTTTATTGGTGATAAATTGTAGGTTATAGAGTTTTTAGTACCGTGTCTTACTGCTCGTTTGGGCTGTACTCACATGTACTAATTACTCTAATATGTTATGGATGTGGAATGTTGAATTTGGAGGAAGTGTACCTACATTTGCATGTAGAGAGTGGAAACCCATATAGTAAAAACCCGCCTCAGTTTACTCGACAGGGTTGACCCCTGGGGTCTTGGGGTAAAGTGCTCGCCTCAGGATCCAATGTTCGTGAGTTCAAACTCAAACGGGGTCGACGGTTTTTTTTAGTGATAAAAATCTGTAGCACAACTTCCTTCGGAGGGGAAGTAAAGCCGTTGATCCCATGTTTACTGTAGAATGTAAAAAAAACCTGGAAGGTTTGTGAAAATACCTTTCGCGGCAAAATTTGTGGCTCTTTCGGTCTCGCTCATAGAAATTCTCGTGTGCTGTTAAAATCAGTCAGTTCAGAAAGTGCACGTTAAATACCTCAAATATAAAAAATAATACACCCGACCGGAATTTGAACTCCGATATCCCGGTTATTGACAGTCCAGTTCATTGTGAGAATGACGCCTTAGGGCTTAGACCATGCAGGTAGTATTATAACTAATACATATTAAAGGTGACAACTGCGACTCACATTGACCTGACATATGAATACATGAAAGAAGATCTAGTAGTTTTTCCAAGGATCTTCACGCTAAGATTGAACTGTATTCAAGGTGTCGTTATCCGAACGTTCACATGTGGCAACACTGACTGTTTTCACAGGACTGTAATAGATACATTTTGAGGGAACACCCTGTACTAAGCTGTTGTAAAACACACACATGTGGCAACACTGACTGTTTTCACAGGACTGTAATAGATACATTTTGAGGGAACACCCTGTACTAAGCTGTTGTAAAACAAAGTTTTTATCTCTACATTCCAACACTTTAGAACACAGCGTTCCAAGGTTTACGGGGCTATACTGGTCCCCTACAGCTTCCTGTCCTCGACCCCTCAATACTAGTCGCCCGACCTCATGGCGGAGCACTGGAAGATACAGACTACAATGCTAGGGGGCTCTGGTTTGACCCCAAAGGATGAAACAATAATATCTATCTAATATATAAAATCATTTTCCTTATGTCAATGATCTGAGAACATGTCATAAAGCATTGTTTTCTTATCTCCAAACTATAGTTCTACATAAAGCGAATTTAATATCACCTTTAAATCTGAAGATCATCATTTATTTTTTTAAACCCTAAAATTGATGTTATTTACGAAAAATAAAATTAATGTGGGAGGGAACGCGAGCTTAGATTCGTATTTTAAGTTTTTATAATTATTGTAGTGTATAAAATTGTATTAGTATTGGTCTAAATAAATAAAATATTACTTTAGTAAATACGTTTAGTTTAATTTTTTCCGCAATATCAACAGACAAGAACTGTTCTTGAATACTTCTCATGAGCATAGTGGCATTTGACCAAGTATCTTTATTAATTTAAAAAGAGTTGTTAAAATGCCGCTCTGCTCGTGAGAAATATTCAAAAACTGTTGTGATTATGTAATATGTGCATAAAATGTAAACTGAAGAATCTAGAACCATGTACAAAGTATTGGCTGGCAAATCCAATGGGAAGAGACCATTATAATGTACCTGAAAGAGATAGTGAGGTGGACTGGATAGAACTAGCTCAAGA
>CABFWB010000994.1:67856-88655 GCA_902151455.1 Timema bartmani
TATATATATATATATATATATATATATATATATATATATATATTACTGTTCATTGCAATAGTGCCTTCACGTAAGAGAGACACTTTTAGTGTGCTTGCATTTTCTTCTTAAATTTAGGTCTTTTTCAGCTATTTATAGGTTTGCGTGTAAAATGTGCATATTTAGTTTTGCTTCTTTGTTAATAAAGCCAATAAAACTCTAAGGTATGTATGCGAAATCTAATTTTGTGGCGTTATTCCTTTTTCTGAGTAGTATAAATAGTACGGATACCAAATAGTCCATTTGTAGAATGTCTGATTGTTTGTTTGTTGCTGGTTAATTAAAAAAAGCACCCATCGAATCGAGACTGAACTTCTTTTGTTGTACTCCTTATTTTTCAGGGAACCATGGTAATCAAAATATCAACACGCTATCCTATTATCGAGGGAAGTAGTGACAATAAAACCAGGTGTATGCAGTGAACATTCGTAGTGGCTGGTATAGCGGGTACAGAATATGGCAAGGAACATGAATAGGGGTGTGAAAGCGGGGAGATGGGGCGCGTCAGTGTTTATTCATGCATCTTCTTAATCCCATAAAACACTTCTCTCTAGTAAGTTTCATTCTTATCTCGCATTTGAAGTTGTCGAATGTTTTGATGTATTGTTTAATGCGAGTGAAGCCGTGGGCAAATGCTAATGTAATATATCACGGCAATCGTTAGTGGCAAATGGCGTTACCAAACTTTTTAAAATAATTCCTTGACTAAGCCGTCTTCTATCCATATCTTCAATCTTGTGATTGGTTGGCACTTACTCTTTTCTTCCATTCTTCTCTACTCTGTCATTCTCTTCATTTTAATGTAGCTCCTTGAATCACAATCATAATCTGCATGGTATAGGCCTATTCCAATCTCGGCCGTCCTTCGCCTCTTTTTCCTTTCATTTTTCCTTCCAAGATGTTAAACAAAAACTCTTTCTTTTTAAATATCTGTCCAATCCTCTTCTCATTTTTACTAATTTTTTTATTTCACTTATTTTCATTCACTCAGTTGAAAAAATGTTCATGTAACGTTGTCTGTCCAAGATATATTTTATACTAATCTCGAACACCATATTTTATGTGCCTCAATTCTTTTCCTTGCCCGCTTTCCTATACGAGTAGTTCATGTTTCTGACACATACAACGCTATATAAAACTTTCTAAAAAATTTTTCCTAACGTTAATATTGATATTTTTGGATGTTAGCAGTTGTCTTTTCCTATTGAAAGCTACTTTTCTTGGGATATTCTGTTATCAATATCTGTTAAACTTCTTCCGTCCTCTGTAATTTTACTTCCTAAGTAGGTAAGGTTATTAGTTCTATCTATTGCAATATTTATGGCCCTATGTTTATGTTGTTTGCTAAACACCATCACTTCTGTTTTATTTCTGTTTATTTTCATATTGTAATATACTACCTATTCCATCCAGGGTAGTTTGTAGACTCTCCTCCCTATTTGCCAAAGCCGAAATATCATCTGCAAATCGTAACATCTGTATTTTCCTTCTGTTGTTATTTACTGCCTTCACACACCTCTTCTTACATTCTTCCATAGCTGTTTCAATATAATTAATGTTGAACAATGTCGGTGATAAATTGCATCCTTGTCTAACTCCTTTATGAGTTCTTGCAATCCCTACATCACTTTATTTTATCTGAACTTGAACAGTTTGATTTGTATACAGGTTAAATATTATGTTTACATCTCTGTTGTCTTAAGTCTATCTATTTCACTATCTTAAGTAATTTTCCCCAATTTACACTATTGAAAGCGTTTTCTAATAGGTTGAAAAGGAACTATAGAACCACAAATTAAAATTAATCAGACATTATTTAATATCACGATCTTGATTCATAAGTAGTCTACAGTATTTAAATTTTCGCTCTTACTATTATTATTATAATTATTATTATTATTATTAGTAGTAGTAGTAGTAGTAGTAGTAGTAGTAGTAGTAGTAGTAGTATTAGTATTAGTATTAGTATTAGTATTAGTATTATTAGTATTAGTATTATTATTAGCACCACGTCTTACTAACCGTTTGGGTTTTCCGCATATATAGCCTACTAATTACGCTGATGTGTCAGGTGTGAAAAGGGTTAAATTTAGAGTAAGTGTACCCGCATTTTAGTGGAGATATATTATAAACCTATTTATGAAAAACCACCTTCAATACGCCCAACCGGGATTCCAACCCCAACTTCCACGTCCAGTCCATTGTGAGATTGACGCCTTAAACAATTTGGCACCTACCTTGATGTATTAACACACATCACGTTCTCTGTTAACTACACGAACTATACATTGTAACATTGTGTGGTATAATCTACAATTTCGTAATAAATATAACTTGAATTATTCAAACTTCTCATCTTCAATTTCTAGAATTATCCATCCTGCTTTCCACATGACAATGTACAATTTTTTTTTAACACACTATTATTTTCTTTACTCTAAGGGAGTCTACAATGAAATGTGAAGTGGTGGACATTGACTGATGAGGATTGTCACGTGGAATGACAGGACATGACACATGCATGTAGCTACCGACTCACATAAATTACATATGTGCCACTGTGCAATATTGACCCTATACAAATATGAGCAATACTGTTTCTAACTCCACGAATATTCAGAACCTTCAATAAAATGTAAGAACTGTTTTATGGCTTTATTTGCTTGTTTGGTGCAAAGTAAGTAATAAACATATACCCGCATCTATTGGTCATACGGCTCAAGGGATCAGGATGGTCTAATCTTAATTGCTAGTGCCGATGTACTCGAATTCTGGTCGTATATTTTCTTGCGTGGTTTCCCGATATCCCTCCACGCAAATGGGGATATATTTACTCTAAATTTAGCCTTATACTACTCGAGTGATTAAATATTAATAGCCTTGAATGGTGGTGCATATAAAAAGAAGCTTGATTATCTTTTCCAAGGGAGCCTTGCAAGAGTCAGACTGCTATTCCCATTCAACTTGTGCAGCAGAGCAAAACAACTAATACGAGTTTGGATTCAAAGCGTAAATATAAATTGGGGTTCAAGGTTAAGAACGTGTTCTGGAGGTTGAATGAAAGAATGTTTAACACTCCGATAACGAGGTTTATTGGTGAGGACAGGAGCCGCTCCTAGTGTAAGAATAGCTATTATGTTTGGAGGGTTATTTCAGGCGGGAGAGCAAGGTTTATTGGCGAGGACAGGAGCTGCTCCTAGTGTAAGAGTAGCTATTATGTTTGGAGGGCTATTTCAGGCGGGAATATTTCAGGCGGGAAAGCAAGGTTTATTGGTGAGGACAGGAGCTGCTCCTAGTGTAAGAATAGCTATTATGTTTGGAGGGTTATTTCAGGCGGGAGAGCAAGGTTTATTGGTGAGGACAGGAGCCGCTCCTAGTGTAAGAATAGCTATTATGTTTGGAGGGCTATTTCAGGCGGGAAAGCAAGGTTTATTGGCGAGGACAGGAGCTGCTCCTAGTGTAAGAGTAGCTATTATGTTTGGAGGGCTATTTCAGGCGGGAAAAGCAAGGTTTATTGGTGAGGACAGGAGCTGCTCCTAGTGTAAGAGTCTATATATAAACTCAACGGGATATCTATATATCTGGCGTACAAACGTTTAACTCATTCTATCTTTGTTGTGTGCTTTTTTTCTAGCACAGACTACAAGTTCTGGCTATGCGCACATGTATTAATTACGACAGTGATTTAGGGATAAGTATATTTGGCTTTAGAGAAAGTATACCCACATGTGTGTGTGGAGGGAGAGGGTTAAACCATTTAGGAAAAAACCACCCTCAGTACACCCTATCAGGATTTGAACCCTGATCTCTCCATCATCAGCAGTCAAGTCTATTGCGAGACTGGCGACAAAGATAATGCGGCCACTGAAGTCGATTTTGTTGTGTGCTATTGACGGGTTTACAACCATGTCGATGACTTGTGTTCAGTATTGTATCTTGGGACTGCTTGGAAATAGTTATTTTACAGCAATTATTTACAAAGTTGCAATAATAAAGTACATTTCATACAGATACAATAAGGTATTAGTCACATTAGATTTGTGGAGCACAACGACTCGGTGATGTGATAGTGTGTGTCTGAGGATTCCTTAAAACTAATGGATCTTACTACTTATTCGATAGTATGTTCTTTTATAGATATTTCATCTGACAATATATCAAATTAAAAGGCACATTTTAAATTACATCTAAAGCTATTCTATTATTTAGTCTAGAATTAAACATCTTAGCTCAGTCGGTAGCGTGTCTGCCTACCGAGCTAAGGATCCCGGGCTCGATTCCTGGCATGGCCGAAAAATGTATAATTGGTTAAATGCGGGCTTACCCTTTCCTTTCACATTGATAAATTAACGGCCGTGGACTGGATGTTGTGCCTGTCTAGTCTCAAGTTAAATTATAAGGTAATGAAGCTAGGACAGGCCTAGCAAGCCGGTAGTGGAAAATGTATGGCTTGAATAACAAACTGACACAGGCCACAGGCTGGAAACAGTAATGGATGTAAAATAAAGTAAAGTCTTACATTATAATATTGTTTACACATTTCTTTGGGTTTTTTTCTACATAAAACGTAAGTGGTCGTCTAAGTCAAGCTGTCCAATAATATATTTAGTGTCTGCTACAGCCAGCTATTTTCATGACATGTGACGTCATGAATCATTCCTCATTTCTCAAGACATGTTTACACCACATTGTTTAAGGTCTAGCTGAGTTCTCAGTACCACACTCCGCTCTTACCATCAACCAGCACGGAATTTAATCATAGTTACACTCACACTTAAATATTTACACTATTATTATTTTAGTAAAACTATAACATAATTTAGTTTGACTATATTTTCGATCAGATGCACGTTTTATTTCCATATTCCTTGATCCAATGTGTTTCGTAAAACAATACTGTCTCTGTATTGAAATTTGTTTATTAAAAAAACTATTTGACGTTGATTCATTTTGGGAGAATCAATTCCCATCAACAAAAAAGCCTGTAATTCGTATGAGGCGATGTCTCATTCCCGACTGTCTGGTAGATGAGTGTATATTTTCGCTTGATAACATCGTCTAGACCCGCTTCAGTGTCCGCATGGTCTAAGGCGCTACTCTTCCAGTAGACTAGACTGCCGATGACGATGATGGGGAGATCAAGGTTCGAGTCTCGGTCGGGTGTACTGAGGGGTTATTCCAAAATGGTTTTCCAATCTCCCTCCACACAAATGCTTGTACACTTCTTATAAATGTAACCTTCCTCATCTATATACCATTAAAGTAATTATCATATATATGCGTATAACCAGAACAAGTAATAAGATGCGGCGCTAAATAAAAGTTTATATAGAAAGTAGTTTATAAGCTCTAACGGGTACCTAGGACTTCCTTGGCCTTGTAAAGTCTCATATCGGTCTAGTGCGCTTCCCACATGGAGTCAGCAAAGCTATTTTTTTAAGTTCTAGCTTACGTAAGACCCACTTCGGTGGCCACGCGGTCAGAGGCGTCTTACTCACAATATACTGGATTTCCAGTGACAAAAATGTTCAGCTTTCGACTGGTTTAATTAGTTTATTTTTTTGTGACTTTCCTAACCCCTACCGCATTAGTGTGAATACACGGAGAACCCGGACGAATAGTAAAACGAGTCGCATAAAAAAAAAGCGAGGAATTCTAAGCCTATATTAAGACGTCAACTTTTTTTTGTTTAATATCGTATCTACATTAATTTGATACTTTTGATTCGTTTAATGTACTAGAAGCATGTTTTATCATATTGGAATGTAAAAATCACAGTAAAGATGATCTCATCGTTTTGTCCACTTGTTGAGAACCCCCCCCTCCCCCCGAGCATACCGCGACACGGTATACATCATGGGGTCCCCGCAGACAATTGAATGTCGGGCTGCTAGAGAGCAGGAGCCGTGGATTCTTAACAAGCTATTGTCTCCGTACACCTACCTACCTCTCCCACTCACACTCACACACACACACACACACACACACTGTGTCACACCTCGACAAGAAACACTACCTACAGCACACAACATGTACCTTTCACAGTTAATGATAACGCGAACAAACAAACAAGCTTAAGATGGCGCGCTCTAACAGTCTTGAGTCTGATCACTAATGGAACAACCAACTAAAAATTATAACTAAAGCCAAGTATGATAACGTCAGATTAGAAGTCTGACTATTGGTTAAACTTTGTGCTCTATTTTTATCAGAGCATGATACCCGCATGAGTGGTTCGCGTCTCTCTCGTTGATAGCCGGTTATGGAAAGATCAGGGTTCGAATCCCGGTCAGGTGTACTGAGGTTGGTTTTCCCTAAATGTTCTCCCATTATACATGCGCGCAAATTAGGGTACATTTCTTCTAAAGCTTTATCTTCCTCTTCCCTACTCCATCAACCTAATTAATGTATGAGTATAGCCTATATATGTACTAATATATATACCACGCATAGGCCTATATAAATTAGAGTTGGTGCACTCCACTATTTTAAGAAATCAGAATCTACACTTTGACTTTAAATCCCAAATCTCCCATTCAAATCAGAATCTTGGAAAAAAAATTATGAACATAAGAGGAAATATAAACAAAATGGAATAATAGTAGATAGAGATAATAACTAAATGTTAACATTCTTTCTGGTAATCCATTCATACGTTCAGATAGGCACTATTAAATTACTGGTCTGGGGCCTGGTTGTTAATTTCATACCATAAATTATTTTGGCTATGAATCACCAATACAGTATTAGAGCTCTAAAACTAATTTCAAAATATTTGAGTTTAGAATTCGATATTTTCTCGAATCTTGAATATCCTTAAGGATTCGAAGTATAAATTAATATTGGTAAGCTCGTCTAGATACGGACATTAACCCTACATTACTTTCTAATAATTAACACATAGCACTTTTTTTGTGTTAGAAAGCTTTTGATTTGTTAACGTTGATTGACGATTAATCCTAACCTTTACATCGAGGCGAGCAAAGTTAAAATAACCGAAAGAAAGCCTTAATTTTTATTGTATCGATTCAGAAAGAAAGATAATATTGCGCGCCTGGGCTACATCATTCCTAGCCCAGTTAGTGGAAACATTAGCCAGTACTTATGTACCGTTGCCCAGGAGACGCCCGAATGTACTAATCGTACATCCTTTCCGTGGAGGCTCTTTCCATGTCCCGATGATATGAGGCTGACAGTGAGTACCAGATAGTGTGGAACCAGTGGAAACACTTAAACCTAACTTAAGCCTAACTAATCAAACCCTGGTGATCGTTGAGGTAATTCTCCTTTCGGGAAAAAATACCCAAGGTATCAGCCAGGAATCGAGCCCGGGACCCCTATGCTGCTAGCCAGGTGCACTGACCACTACATCACGGGGCCGGTTAAAAAGAAAGATAGAACCACTCTTTAACAGTAAGGTCAACCAACAAACTAGAGGTCAACATATTACAAAACTATTATCTTTTATTCTAACATGCAAATGTATGAGCAAAACAGAACAAAAAAACAAACTGTTTTGTTTATGATATATTAAAATTTCAGTTTATGGCACGGCTTGCTGAGGCGCAACAATTTAGGTTCAGATGTTTAACTATTTTTTAATATCTCGGCTGTAGGGAATACAATAAAAAAAAGTATATAACTCGATTCTCAATTTCAAAAATAGTAATTCATCATCATCATCATCAACAACTGTTTCCAGTCTGTGGCCGGGTCACTTTAGTAAAATGCCACCAATCTTCCTCCTTTAAACGCTTCCATTCCTCTCTTCTCACTTACACACTTTCAATTACCCGTGTCACCTCTCTCTTTCTTGGTCTTCCTTGCGGTTTTCTATCCTACATCATCATGTCCTCTTGGTATTCTCTTCTCTTTCAGCCTCATCACATGACCAGATACCATCTCAGCCTCTACTATCTCATGTACTCCCGCTCATGCCCGGATAACTTCATTCCTAATCCTGTTTCTTTTCGTGACACCTAAATACAATGGTTGTATAGGATGCTGAGAGTGATATGGAAGGAGAACAGGATATCGGAAAAAAATAGTAGTTGTTTATTCAAAATAATGATAAACATTTATAATTACCGCAACCTGATGACATGATAATACTAATCAATATTTCACTTACCGTTTCATACAAAACGTGCCCTTATTCTGATAAACATCGAGAGAGAGAGAGAGAAAGAGAGAAATGACGGAGGGATGATTACTACAGTGAGCTTGTCTCTCGATTGTCATCTCCATACAAATCTCCTGCCACCATTTTTTTTGTTTGAAAGATTCAATCTAGATTATGTTCCAAGTTCCCACTCCGTGCCTTGTATTCTGATCCAGACGAGACCGGTCCGTGAGTTATCCTCGCTGAAATAAACGTTCAATTTATGCAACACACGCCGTGTTCTTTTTCCTTGTTTTATTTGTTTCAACTTCGTTCCTGTTGGGGCCTTGGCTGCGACAAGCTTACCAACTTAACGGCGTCGACCTCTAGCGACTTTTTTTTTTTTTCCAACATGGTAATGCGTTTTAGCACCTTTACTTTTTAGTACGATTTAGTACCCGCACAGATGGGCACGCGGACAAAGGCGTCTTGTCTGGTCTGCACGATGACAGCGAAGTCAGTTTTGTTCGAGTGTACCGAGGTGTTTATTTTGATACTAACTGGTTTGATATTAAATGTTTTCTTATTCTTTCTCTCTCTCTCCACGGAAATGTAGATGCATTTACTCTAAGCTCTACCTTCCTCATACCTATCCCATTGGTGTAAATATACGGATGGGTGGTAAGACGCTGTGAAAAAACCCACTGAAATCACACATTACTAAGTTAACATATGATTTTGTTAGAAAGAATTTTTTTTAAATACAAACTTTTTTTTTTCACACAACATTGACAGTACATTATTAGTGTATATTTTTATAATTATTGATATCTATCAAAAGCTACAGCTTAACAACACATGACTTGACGTATGAATACGTGAAAGTAAATTTAGTATGTTTTCTAGCTGTAAGAACTTCCTTTGATAATTACACTGTACTTTATACGAGTTATAGCAATATAGGGAAGCAACAATCAACATGTTTTACAACTTTTCTTTGTGTTTAGTAAAAACAACCGTTGAAACTAGCAGTACACATTCTAAATGTACAAGGGAGAGCAATGAGCTTACTGATTGATGAACATAGCGACAGTCACATTAATATAAGAAAGGCTTTTGACAGTTTCAAAAGCTACTAAAATAGTCTTCCTTCATTCTTACATCAAGCTGTGGGCACCACATACGTAGATTTAAATATCTAATATTACTACATATAAAATAATACTAATAATATAGTAAAATGTTGGTCAGTTTTGAACACATAAAAGTTTGTTTTTTTATAAGATACTCTTCCTACCAGAACCCTAAGAGCTTGTGTTTCGGTATTAACTCAATAGATGGTGATGTTGTACACTAGTGTCAGTGTTAAGAATTAAGCTAGTAGCTGCTACAGTCCCATCTCTCAACTCTCTTCCTCGCTCTAAATACAGGCAACCAGTCAGACTTATAAAGCACGCTAGTAGCTGCTACAGTCCCTCCTATCTCTCAACTCTCTTCCTCGCCCTAGATACAGGCAACCTGTCAGACTTATAAAGCACGCTAGTAGCTGCTACAGTCCCTCCTATCTCTCAACTCTCTTCCTCACCCTAGATACAGGCAACCTGTCAGACTTATAAAGCACGCTAGTAGCTGCAACAGTCCCTCCTATCTCTCAACTCTCTTCCTCGCCCTAGATACAGGCAACCAGTCAGACTTATAAAGCGAGCTATGGGTGGGCAACACATTTTCCAATATAACCAAGGCTGTTATTAATGAGATGTGAAATTCGCCACACCATGTGAAAATTGAGAAATTGTTACTCAATCGGACATTTAAAACAACACACACAGTTTGAACAACTTAATTCAAAACAGGTACACTTTAATTACTCATTTAAAACCTCCTCAAAGGCTGTTCAATTTGAAAATGTAAGACAGTTGAATGCGAAATTTGACAATATGGTATTCTTACCAGTTGCAGAAACATTGGCTGAATATATTAACTCAATGCACGTCTTACAAACTGACATAAACAATTCTAGTGCACCCACTTCAGTGGCTGAATGGTCTAAGGCGTCAGTCTTGTGTTAGACTGGCCTGCTGATGACAGAGTGATCGGGGCTCGGATCCCTATCGGGACTATCGAGGGGGATTTTTTCTAAATAGTTCCCTGCTCTTTTCTCGCGTAAATACAGGTAAATTACCTGTAAAATGCTTCCTTCCTCATTCCTAACCCATTAGAGTAATTATATATTATGCGTATAACCTAAACAATGAGTATATTATAATATATTGCGCGTCTGAGCTACATCACTCGTAGCCCAGTAGTGGAAAGTTGAGTCAGTACTAATGTACCGTTGCTCAGAGAACGCCCGAATGTACTATTTCCATGTCCCGATGAGATGAGGTGAAGGTTATAATAAATATGAGGGTGTAGAACTGGTAGAATCTCTTAAACCTAGCTTAAACCCAACTAACCAAACCCTGCGACCGTTGGGGTGGTTCCCCTTTTGGGAAAAAATTGTCCATGGTGTCAGCCGGGAATCGAGCGCGGGACCCTTAAGATCGTAGCCAAGTGCATTGACCACTACACCATGGGGCCAGTTTGAACAACTAGTAAGACTCTGTAATAAAAAATCTAGATCGATATTTTTACTGATGGATCTCATCGTATAGGACGTCAATTCACACATCTACGTTGATCTAACATGGACAACGATTACGTTCATCAAGTTGGCAACCACATTCTCCAAATATATTGTAATTCAAACGGTCGATTGTGCTACGTTTGTGCTCATATGTTCCCTAAATGCAGCTTTTGTGTTGTCAAACTACGCCCGTAGTAACGAGCTTAATGTGCGGTGAACCGGCTTGATGTTTAAGTTGGCGCCATATTTTCGGAATCAAAGTTACATCTACTATTCCTGTTGGAATAAATTTTGGTACCATACGTTTATTGCTTTTTTCTCTACAACAATCAATTTAAAAAAAGTTATTTTGAACCCTTTACCTTTACAACTCGCGCATTGGTGCGATTTAAAATCAATTAATCATCGATTATAGCTAATAGCTACTCATTTATTCAAAGAGTGCGATACAATATCAGTTCTTTAATCGACTTACGGCCTTAATAACGAACAGTTCTGACAATTAATCATATAATATATATATAGTATTGTACAGTAGCACACAAACACTACTTACATATTTCATGTCGTGTCATTCCAAGTGGCATCAACCATCGGTCATTGTTCATATTTCATTTTATAAAAACTGTAAACGCTCCACTCTAAGTGAAAAACTACCTAGGTATTTATTTTTTAGGTATTTAAAGTGCACTCCCTAAAGTGACTGAGTATATCAGCACACAACTTATAAACAAACTTAAATCTATAATAAACACAACACCCAGCCCCCAGCCGTTAATTCATCATTGTGAACCCCACTTCAGTGGCTGAATGGTCTAAGGTGTCACTCTTGTGTTGGACTGGTCCGCTGATCACGGGGCGATTGGGGTCTGATGTACTTAGGGAGGTTCATTCTAATTGGTTCCCCACTCTCCTACCGCGCAAATGTGGGTAAATTACCTCTAAAATGATTCCTTCCTCATTATAATCATTCCTACCCCATTATAATAGTAAGAAAATGTGCGTACAAACTGAACAGGTAGTAAGACGTGGTGATAAGTGGGAAAAGGTAAAACCCACATTTATCCAATGACAATCTTTTCGGCCATGCCAAGAATAGAATCCTGAACCCTTAGCTCAATTGGCAGACGTGATACCGACTGAGCTAAGGTGTCCGACTACAGCTTAATTAATTCAAACATTTTTAAGGAGAGGTTTAATTTTTAAGTAATGTTCATTGCAAAATATTCAATTAGATCAAACATATCTCATCGTTTAGCTTATGACTCTTACTGTCACGGAAATGTTGGGGATACTTTGGGAAGAGGATTGGATATAGTTTTTTTGCCCGTGCTCCACGTCTTGCTACCCGTCCGGGCAAGTATATTTGTGGGAATCACTATTTTGGACACATTCCCTAAATGTCAAGCTCTTTTAGTTTGGTTTGCCGGTTGGTGTTTGAATCACAGTTGAATAGACTGAAGGTGTTTTATCCTACATGATTTCCAACTCAGGCTCAGTGAAAGTGCGAGCATATTTCCTCTAAATTCTAACTACCACATTAGTACAATTAATACTGTATATATATGTGAATAAATAACTCTAATGTGCTGTAAGACGCGGTTATATATATATATATATATATGTGTGTATATTTATATTTATATATCTGTGAGTATAACCCAAACGGGATCAGAATAAGGAAGATAGAGTTAAAGGTAATGTACTGGAATACGAAAATATATCGCTGGGTTTGGAATCAGTTTCCCAGAAGCGTATAGTAACTGTGTGAATCAGGACGTATTAACGCTCTCGACCATAGAAGACAAATATTGAAGGACGTCAAAGCCTGCAAATAAAAACTACTATATTTTTTTTATTTCCTTAGAACCGCGTCTTACTATCCGTTCTGGTTCGACGCATGTGTACTAATTACACTAATGAGCTAGGGATGAGGAAGGTTGAGCTTAGAGAAAGTGTACCCACATTTTAAGGGGAGTGAGAGTGTAAAATCAAACCACCCGACCGGGATTTGAACCCCAATCCGTCATCGATTGTCCACTCTATTGCGAGAGTGACTCTTTAGACCAAAAAAGGTAGCCTACCGTAATTTAAAATGCGTTTATAATTTGTAGCCTACCAATAAAAAATTGTTTCACGGGGAAAATGGAGTAATCTCATTCTTTTGTTTTTAATAAAATAAAAAAATCTTATTTTTATTTCTACGCCTAGTAGCTTTCCAAACAATTCGAACATTAAAAAATCTCTTAAAAATGGATATATCGGAGCTCTTGATCCGCATAAAAAAGGGTTCTACATTAATATTCAACGTGTGAATGTGTGGAATGCTAGGCCTCCACCGTGGTTCGGATCCCACGTTAAACTGTAGGTCCTCAATTTCATCTCACAATCACCCTACCATTACACATTAGCGTAAGTGCCTATAGCCCTAACGGGTAGTAAGACGCGGTGCTAATAATAATACATATATATTCACACAAAACTGCACTCAAGATTCCTCCTTTAAGAGTATTCACGGAAAACTATGAAGGACGTGGCGGGAAAATATTGTTATTTGAATGGAAGAATGATGACAGTCAGAATCGGTGACCCCTCCCCCCCAAAGAGAGACTGAGCTGGAGCTGTGAGATACAGCCTCTCAGGTCAGACACTAAATAACGTCTTCACAGTAATTAAGTTCCGGTGGAGATTTCCTCGTCTCGGCTAGCCGCGATTATATAACAATAGGTCCATGTGGTGATTTGGTGCGAACTTGTGGAGGTATTCACTACCTCGGGCAGTGGTAACATCCTATGTTTGGATCTAAATTATGAATGATTTAGTGCTTGGGAAACATGTAAAATACAACTAGTGATGGGGAAAAAGATAAAATACAACTAGTGGTGGGGAAACAGATAAAATACAACTAGTGATGGGGAAAAAGATAAAAATACAACTAGTGATGGGGAAACAGATAAAATACAACTAGTGGTGGGGAAACAGATAAAATACAACTAGTGGTGGGGAAACAAATAAAATACAACTAGTGGTGGGGAAACAAATAAAATACAACTAGTGGTGGATAAACAGATAAAATACAACTAGTGGTGGATAAACAGATAAAATACAACTAGTGGTGGGGAAACAAATAAAATACAACTAGTGATGGGGAAACAGATAAAATACGACTTATAATGGGGGGAAAAAATAAAACACAGCTACTGATGGGGAAACATAAAATATATAACTAGAGATAAAGAAGCATTTAAATTCAGCTAATAATAATAATAATAATAATAATTTTTTGCATCCATTACTGTTTCCAGGCTATGTTCTGGGTCAGTTTTTTTATTCAAGCCATATATTTTCCACTACTGGCAGGTTAGGCCTGTGGTAGCTTCATATATTTTATAATCTAACTTAAGACTAGGACAGGACTAGGATAGGCACATCTTCCAGTGTCCGGCCGTTAATTTATCAATGTGAAAGGCCCTATTTTCATCAATGATAAATTTTCGGCCATGCCAGGAATCAAACCTGGGACCCTTATCTCAGTAGTCAGACAAGCTATCGATTGAGCTAAGGTGTCAGACTAAATAATAATAATGACAAACATATACACTATAAGACAATTCAAAAATTTATTTCAATGTTTCCCCAAAAATATACCTTAGCAAAAATCCATCGCGTTAAACAATAAGAGTATAAATCTTAATTTAAAAGTGTAATTTTTAGTATAATAATAGGTTTTTAAATATACTTTCACCCACTAAGCCCGTCGTCCCCAAATAACAACAATCAATTACGGACCGATCCAATATTTTAGTATAGGCCATACTTCCAAGGTCCTACGTAGTTTTTATAATATTTTCCGTAACTTAAACTGGTAAATAGATACACTTGGCAAAAGTAAAAGAATTATTAGAGATATAAATATTTCAAATGGCTTTATTTTTATTCAAATGGCCCCACACATGGTCATTTCGGACTGATCAGTTTGAATTGCCATGTGCACAAGGAAGGCTATTGATCAGTCCTAACTGACGATCTAATGACTTTTCATCAAACTGACCGTCCATCAGTCCGAACTGACCGTGTGTGAAGAGAGCGGGTGGGAGGTCAGTCCAAACGATCAGTCCATCAGTCCGAACTGACCGTGTGTGGAGAGAGCGGGTGGAAAGGTCAGTCCAAACGATCAGTCCATTAGTCCGAACAGACCGTGTGTCGTGGAGCAAACATCCTATGTTTATTGATACACTCTTTCATTCAGAAGTGAAGTACTTGCTCTATTACATTTTAATTGTTCAAATACATTTATTTGTATTGTGTATTCGTGCTTGTGGGTGTTCAATGTATTCCAGTTAGAAAGATTAGCTTTTGGAATTTATTGAATCATGGCGAGATCAAGAATGCTTGTGGGATGTAAAAACTAAAGATTATTAATATGAGAATACTGTCCTCGCTTCAATAGCCAATCCTTCACTCACAATTTTGTTTTTCCGTTCCCTCTTTTGTTTACTGTTTTTACGATAAGTGCGAATGCAGCACACAATGTTACATCCATATTAAAGCCTTAAAAAACACGTCCAGCAACAACCACGCTCTATTTCAGACTGACCTTGTTTGGGGCCCTTTACCTGCAATCTTTGAGCCGGTTTATTATGTCTGCATATAACTTACAGAATAAATACTATAATGTACACCATATATAGTCCTCCGGTCGTTAATTTATCATTGAAATTGGGGAAGCCTTAATTTCACCATTGACAATTTGTTGAACACTATTAATCGAACTCGAGACCCTTAGTTCAGTAGATAGACGTGCTACCAATTGAGATAAGGTCTGATACTTTATTTTAATACAAAAAATATATAAGATTTGTAACACTGCAAACTAAACAGACATTAAAATGTAGATATCCTTCTCAAGCTCGCTGATTATTTACTGAAAATTGAAAAATGACACCTGGACACGCGAATCGAACCCGGGACCTTTGGCTTAGGGTTCGATCCCGTGTCCAGGAGTCATTTTTCAATTTTCAGAATATGATATCTAACTGAAGTAATTACCATTAATATAGCTCTGGCTGTTTACTCTTAATCAGTGATTATTGTTAATTATTCTATACAACTGAGACACACCTAGACAACAAGGGCGTAAGTCTCGTCTAGTCTATTTATCGATGTTGGGTAGGTCTTGGCTCAAATCCCAGACAGATGTACTCAGGTATTTATTCCTACTAGTTTCTCACTTTCCGTCTCCACGAAAATGCTGACACTTTCCCTATAAATTCTACCTTCCTTATCCCTAGTTTTTTTGTGAATTAGCGGATAGCCCGGGCATGTACAGTAGCCCCATGACTTCTCTGGTGCTGACTGACAGCTCACAGCTGACTTCTGACAGTCAACATTTAGGAGGTGGCAGGAGAGAATCGTTAACCACTAGAGAACAGCTGATTCTGGACAACATCCAAACGTTCCAAATAAAAGCGGTAATGTTGGCCCTTGAGTGATAACGCAGTGGAGTACAAGAGAGAATCATCTCGACCTAGGCTGGGGTGACGAACGGGGAGAGGACATTTTGCTTAAAAGGCAGCGGTCGCCATTTGAACACTTTCTACGAGTGCACGTCTGTTCCAGAAAGCTCCTCGCTATAGTATGATCCGCGATCCAGTTACCGACCGCTAATTATTTATCTGAAAGGGGATGGGGGAAATAAAGGAATATGATTAAACTGCGTCCAAACTAGCGAGCCGAACCTCGAGCCTAGCCGAGCCTTAAACCGAACCTCGAGCCGAACCTTAAAACGAACCTCGCCTCGAACTTCGTTAACGTTGTATAAATGGGTTTGTCGGAATGTTCGCAGCAACCTATTGAGTGTCGGTATTTCGATGAAACATCAAAGGACGTTACGAGGCTCAAAACTCATTGGACAGTGGGTTCTGCGAGCCGAGCCTAGATACTACTCATACCCATGATCGAGTAGTCATAAGTTTTTTGTTTGTTTTTTCCCACCACGTCTTACTATTTGTTCGGGCAACACGCATTTTAACTACGCTGGTTAAGTGGGAATGAAGATTGTTGAATTTTAGGGTAAACGAATCCGAATTTGTGTGAAGGGAGAGTGGGAAAACCATTTATAAGAAAACCCCTCAGAACCCCCAACCGTGAGTCGAACTATGACCTCACTATCACCGGTAATTTAATCTCACACTAGGGTGACGCTTTAGATCATTCGACCATTAATGCGTGCTGAAGATAAATAGATAAATGTCCAAATTCTTGTAATAGTGTTAGGAAAATCTCTCGATATAAGGGATGCGTCTTGATATAAAAATGGTCCATCATTTACTGGTACATCTTGTAACTCCTGGACAGTTCTAGGAGTTACAAGGTCTACTTAAATGCATTTAAACTTCATGAGAAGTGTTATGTTGCTATACCTTTGACATATATATATATATATGGTGTGCGCTTACTTTTTCCTTGCAATTGTTTTAGTTCCAGTCATTTTCTAATTTTTGACGTTGTAATAGTTGCTAAATTCACTTTCAATCATAATTCTAGATTGATAAATATTAATGAATACTTACATCGTAATATTTATTTACTATTCTTAACCTTAATTTGGGAAGTCCTTTATTTTAAGGTGGTATAAACTAGTTATTATCTTATGCAATTGTTTTTATTTTTACCCGCCTCGGTGGCGTAGTTGGCTAACGCGCTAGTCGTGTTGAGCTCGACTGCCGAGGACGGGGAGATTGAGGTTCGAATCTCGGTCGGCTGAACTGGGGGTGGTTTTTCCTAAATGGCTTTCCACTCTCCCTCCACGCAAATGCGGGTTCACTTCCTCTAAATTCAACCTTCCCAATTCCTAATCCATTAGTGTAATTAGTACTTAAGCGTATAACCTGAACGATTAGTAAGACGCGGTGCTAAATAATAATAATAATAATATTGTTTTTATTTTTATGACCCAACCTGCTTTCTAGATAGTTGATAATAATTATTATTGGCTTACAACAGTTGGATTGAATGCAATTATTTATTGGAAAGTTGTAATATAAGATGGTCGTGATCAAATTTATATTAGGATTGAAATGATTTTATAGGAAGTAATATAACATATTTATAAATAGGTATTTCTTTACCATCGATACTTTAAAAACGTATGTGGATCTACTAAATTTTCTCACACACCCTTAATAGTGGTCACATGGTATAAGTCATCGGTCTCGCAAAAGACTGGCTTGCCGGTGATGATTCGAATCCCAGCCAGGTGGATTCAAGATGGTTTTCCAAATGCAAAGTTTAATTGTTGATTTTCAGTCCCTTCTTCGCACTAACATCCAAACTACATTCCTCATCAGTACTCCTTAAACCCGCTTCAGGGGCAGAACGAGTGGGTCTAACGCGCTACTCTCGTGTTAGACTAGACTGCTGAGGACGGAGAGATCGGTGTTCGACTTTGGTTGGGTGCACTGAGGGTGGTTTTCCTAAATGGTTTTTCACTCTCACCCCACATAAATGTGGGTGCACTTCCTCTGAATTCAACCTTCATGATCCCTAACACATTAGATTAATAAGTACACTAGCGTATAACCCGAACGGGTAGTAAAACGCATTGCTAAAAAAAAAAAAAATGGGGTGTGGCTGTGTCATGGACACGGCCGTGTGTTGTACGTGAATACGTTTATGTAACGGGTTATATTTTTTAAATAAAATATTTTTATTTATGTATTTAGGATAAAAGCAAGGAAACAAATAATTATTGTGTTATAATTATTGTATTTTTGATAATATTTTTTTATTCTAACACATTATATTCACTGTCACTACTTTAAACTAATGTTTGATATACAATCGATAGATTTTGACGACATCTGACGATTAAAACCTAAACGAACATCGTAGCTTCTCCGAGTCAAAAGTTATACCAATTGCAAATCTCGATACGCAGCAAAATAACCTCAAAATAGCGGAGCTTCCCCCTCCACCGCGCGTGATGCGTCACTGTTCTCGCTTATTGTAATGAATTCTTTGATCCTTTAGCTATCCAGTGGTATAATTTAATTTTGGTTGTAGAGGAAAGATTCAAAACTACAACACCAAACTGTATCCCCCGATTTTGTTATCATTAGGTTTTTTGGATTGCCCCCGTATGGTAGCAAATTTAAAGACGTATTCACGTCAATAAAAAGTACTCCTTAAATTAATCGGTTAGTAATCATAATAAAAGAACATTTGCCTCTATTCCATTTTGGATGATCCAGCATGTAATGTTCAGTTACCAAACCCTCATTGACTTCACTGTGGATGTACCATGAAAATGTAATCATTTTATTTTACTATTATATTGATAAGTATTTCAATAATTTCAGAATATGTGTTTCGTGGGAACTCAGCCAGCAACGATTTGGAAGGTAAAAAAACTCGAAATTATTTTGCTCTTAACAAGGCTTAGCTTCAAAACTTTATTTAACATGTTTTTTGTATCATGATCATTCCCATTAATTTTGGTTTGAATGTGCATTCTTCGTAACTTTATCAATAAATGCGTGTGTAAGAACATAACAAACATAAAATCAATAAATTAAGTATTGATAAATAATATTTTAAACGACTACTTTTAGAAAAATATTCAATAATTAAATATTTGTTCTACTAATTATGACGTTAACTAATGTGCTTTACTTACATTTTCGTAATTATCATCTTGGGTATTTCGCCACTGAAAACTTTGCTCCCCCTCCCAAATTTGAAAATAATGTCTAGAATAATAGGGCCTAACGCAAAACTAATGTGCCTGAGCTCTCATTCTAAAAGCCAGAGTTAAATTCTGGACAGCCACATTGTGGGTGATTTTAATTTTTAAAAATTCTATCAGTGCTTTATAAGCCAACTAATCAATGCGTTAACTCTTTTACTTTATTGAGACGTCGTGGTTGACAATAATTAGAGATTATTGGTGCGGAAACAAGGGAGTACTGTGAAATATAGTTGCCACTCAAATTTGGATTGATGTAATTTGTATTGATTAGTAATTAATAGATTCAAGGCTAAGTAGTATTTGATTCGCCGAAAATTATGGATGTGTGTATACTGTAAATTTGTGTAGCAGGATACTGTGAACTATATAGCAATACATATTTTAACGGTGAGAAAATGACTCTTATAACCTTAAAAACTTTCTTTAAATAGTTTCTAAACACTAAAGTTTAAGAAATAAAATCATGGTTGAGGGTCAGGCCTCCCCTTTCTTACAGAGATATCCCAAGAACCTAAATAATATCAGCAACAATTTATCACTAGCATTCCCTCCCCCAACCCAAACCAATAACGTTCCTGTTTAATAAATAAACACAAGTAGGCTGCATCATACATCTCATTAATTAAATAAAACAGCATAGCTTTATTAAATAAATGGCAAGACACAATCGCACACAGTTTCTCATATTGTGAGTTATAGCTTCGAATAAAATTTTCAAAAATAGGTTTTTTAGTAAACTACCCTTACGTAACTTTTCCTCATAAAACCAAACACATCATCTTATTAATCACAATAAACAGTCTGTATACGTAAATTTTACACCAAATTTATCAAATATTTTAAATTAAATTTTCAAAAATAAGTAGTAGTAAACTACCCTAAATCTTTTGTAATTTGTAAAAATAAAAAAGTTTTCTTATTTTTTATGAAAAACTATTCCCATCTACCTATGTTGGATTCAATCTGCAATGTCAATTTCGAAAAATTTCAAAATTACTATAATATGTCGTAAGTTAACAACCATTAAATTAATTTATTTAAGAAAATTAAATATACATTATTATTGATCATGTGAAATAGTCCCCAGATACTAATTTTGAACAAAATCATTAGATATTTTTAAGAAAATAATTTTTTTCAAAAATGAGTTATCAGTAAACTAGTATAAAAATTTATTTTTTAGAAAAATGGATGTATAAACTATTTTTAATGCAAAAAATATATAAAGAGAACAATTTTGTTCCAAATCGCTAGAGCCATTTTTTAAAATATTACCTTAAAAAA
>CABFWB010000994.1:96962-117372 GCA_902151455.1 Timema bartmani
CTAACTGGTCCTTTTCTACTGTTCCTCACATCTTCAAGGATAATATTTTATTACATTTTACTTTACGATCTTTTTCTATTTTTTTATTACGGCTTTGGCAATGAATGAACCCGCTTTGATAGTTGCATGGTCTAGGGCAGTATTTCTCAAAGTTCTGAGAATGGCGGACCACCACGTCCCTGGCAACATGGTTTGGGTGGTGGCGTTGATAAATTCAGGGAAAACATTATTTTTAGGCAATTAGATTTTAGGACTATAATAAATACAAGACAAAAGTTAATGTATTAAATTAAATGTTGAAAATATATTATATAATTACATAGAATTAGTAAGTAATAGTTTTTCGATTATTTTTAACATTCTATATTATATAGTTTTTGATAAATAATGGTTTGTATTTGTTGATTTAAGGTTGGTACATATTTCCGTGCGCCTTGAACGGGAAGGGATACGCGGTAGTAAAATAATGATAATAGTAATGGACGTAAAAACTGTATAAGTTCCGGGGGCGTAGCGCCAGGGTAAACTATGAGACTTAAGTCTCCCCAAACCATCTAATGGACAATTAACAAAAATAAATAGCAAAGTTTCAAATGGTTTTATAAGTCTAAAAACAACTCCCAAAGTGATAACAATTACAGAACACGACAACATTATCGCGAGTACTACCGAACAGATATTTATTAGAACTTTTTCTCTCGATAGATTCATTTTCTTCGAAGATTATAGTATCAAAGTTTATACATTTTTATTAGCAAAGCCGTATTCTAAATTAGGGTGGTCATAGTCAGGGAAAACCCGAAAAACCATCTAATGATATATATGATCAGGAAAAATTGTATATTTGGCTATCTAATCTTTCAATTATGGCATCCTATTCAAACACTGTTTTTATTAAGTCTATGTATATTTATTTTTTAGTGCATTTCAACAATAATTATCTCTGACAAATTGAGTATTATGAAATTTTAAACATCGTCATAAATCCAGATATGGCTTTTATTCTGGGAAAAATTGATTTTTTGGATCAGGAAAATCTCAGGGAATTATCTTTCTTAGATGTTGTGGCCACTTTGTATATATCATTTACTTTAGTCGATGAATGTATGCACGCTATTAAGACCAAGATTGCCGATGTCGTAAAAAATAGTGGCTGTCTCTTAGAAATATATCTAGCTTTTTATTTACACAAACGTCAAGAAACCTCTGAACTTACTCTGGGCTGGAACTATATAGACCGAGCGGCCATCGCCGTTAGCGATGATAGTGCCAACATTTGCGGATGGAGGGTGTCATGTAGTCAGCACAGTGAACCTTCCAGCCGTTACTGTCACATTTCTATATAGGAGCCACTACCAACAAGAGCAAGTAGCTCCTCATTTGTCTTCACGAGGCTGAGGTTGGCCACGTTTCAGACCCACTACTTCATAGAAAAATTCTGGAAGCGTCGGGGATCGAACCCCGGCATCTCTTTATATGTAACCAGGAGTTCTGACCAGTATACCACAGAGGTGGTCATTAGACCTTGATTTTTATAGAAAGCCTACTTTCAACCACCAACATTGATTGAAAGTCACTAAAATTTGACATTGTATAAACATGTTTTATTTAATTTATTGACTAAAAATTTATCAAAAGTTTCCAATAATACTTCTTTATAGATTACTTAGAGTTTATCTTTATATCATTAATTAAAATTGACTAATAATGTAAATGCAATAATTGAAATATTTTTAATTTCTCCATTGAGGCAACATGATTTTCCAGTTTTCAAATAATGGGTTTCCTATCAAAATCGGACTGGACAAACCCTGGGATTTGTGCAAGAAAGAAAGTTTACTTATGCCATTTTTCTCCTGGGCACAACTCGTTTAACACTCAATAACCAAACCGTAAATCAGAAAGTTAGCGAGATCTGCTTATGGATGTCTTCTAGACACTAAAGTTCCAATTTTTGTACCAAATTATTCAAATCCACGGTCACGATAAGTTTCATTCTTCTCATCAAGTCAACAACTTGGAGGTTGGTTTGATGTTTATCCATTCGGCCTTGGGAATGCACTCAGCCCTTCGGCTAGTTAGTGCTGCCTGCACCATCTGGTAGAAATACCATGTACTATGGACGTTTAGAAAGTGAGGCGGTTTCCCCGCCTTCTACACTGATTTTCTATGAACGAGCGCGAAAGGGCCTAAGTTTTGGCCGGGAATGGTATTGTCATGTACCTTCAACTGACATGGAACCGACAGCTTCACTTCCCCTCCGAACGAAGTTGTGTTACGAATTCTTATCGCTCTAGGAAATTGCATTGACCTCTGCTGTGTTTGAACCCACGAGCATCGAGTCGATCACTTTACCCCTAAGATAATCGAGGTCGACCAGTTTCATCCGTAGCACGCCAAATAAAGTATGAAAATAATAAAACCACGTTCATGACTGGTTCTTACTCTTTCACTGTGGTTGACACTAAGCTACTATCCATTACTCAAGGTTTTAACGACACATAATCTGGTAACAATGTTGACAACCGGCAACTGTGGGCATATAAACAAATACTTCAGGCTTATCTTGTTTGGCTTGACAGCCGGAGCTAGAATCTCAGTTGAGTGTACTAAGGTTTTTTTTACCCCCACTATCCACGCAAATTCGGGTGAAGTTCTTTAAAATTCTACCTTCCTCATCCGTACCACTCTGTAAATAAGAAGACCACTAAAATTATTATGAATGATTCAATTCAGTTGCTTAAATATATGTGTTTCATATGTATGATAGAACTGCGGTATGAAGGCATTTTAAATAACTATTAAACTTATTTGTTTATTCTCAATGTTAGATAAAATAATAATTTGATTTTCCTATAGTTGAATCGAGGCAGGTAGATAGTATCTCTCAGTTACTAAAGATCCTAAAGTTATTTTTATGTATTCAGTTTTCAAATAATATATCGTTCAACTTACTTACTTAGGCCCTACTCGACGGCATCAGGAACTCGAAAGTTCATTGCCGCACTTAAATAAATACACCACCTACTCCTATATTGAGCTAGCTCTATCCAGTCTCCCTCATTACACCCCATCTCTCTCAGGTCTATTCTAATGATATTCTCTCATCTGCGTCTTCTCATTGGTCACTTTCTATTGGGTTTGATAGATAGTACTTTTTAAAAAGGTTCTATAATGTCCCATTCTATACTACGTGTCTTCCCAATGGTCTCTTTCTATTGGGTTTGATAGATAGTACTATGTAACAAGGTTGTATAATGTCCCATTCTCTCTGCATGTCTTCCCAATGGTCACTTTCTATTGGGTTTGATAGATAGTACTTTGTAACAAGGTTGTATAATGTCCCATTCTTACTACGTGTCTTCCCAATGGTCACTTTCTATTGGGTTTGATAGATAGTACTTTGTAACAAGGTTGTATAATGTCCCATTCTCTCTGCATGTCTTCCCAATGGTCACTTTCTATTGGGTTTGAAAGATAGTACTTTGTAACAAGGTTCTATAATGTCCCATTCTCACTGCGTGTCTTGCCAATGGTAATATTTCTGCATTTCTTGCAACACATTCCTTAATATTGTCCAACAAAGCTAAGTCTTCTGCATTTCCTAATAGCTGCATTGTACCGTTTAATGTCAAACCATACCTACTTTCTTGCATTATCCTGATAGCATACTCCAATGCTAGATTAAAGAGTAACGGGGAAAATGCATCTCCTTGTTTCAACCAGTCAAGTATTTTGAAAGTATCTGATAAGTAATATCCACCCAGTATCCTGCCACGCGTATCAGTCAAAAGATACTTCAATTAGCCTGGCAAGTTATTTGGGTATCCCAAACTTAACTAAAATTTCTTATAATTTGTTTCTTTTAACTAAATCGTAGGCCTTTTTAAAATCTATCTATAATTGATGAAGTGTCATGTGTTTTCAAATCTTTTTTTCTAGTATTTTATGAATAGTAAAAATCTGATCCGTTGTTGATCTATTTCGTCGAAATCCATGCTAATGACCCCAAATTATTTAATCTGCATACGGCGTCATTCTCATTAAAATGTTGGTAGTAGTTTAGTACCTCTATAGTCATTACTCATTACACTCTGTTTTATCTCCCTTTTTTAAAATGGCTATTATCCATTGTTACACAAGGAACACAGCAGTTTATTAATCTCTATTATTAACTTTTCACCACCTCCCTTCAGTAACTGCTGGAATTGAATATATACCTGGAGATTTATGGTTCTTTAACTTCCTAATAGCTTATATATTCTTCAACTATCACTTTTTATGAATCAAATCAATGCCGATGAAATAACATAGCTACATTTTTTTATGCTCGGTTTTCCTAGCAGAATTCCATTATAATATTTTCACTGCGTTTTGCTATACATTATAATTACACACCTATGTTAATTACGTTTATGTTGTAGGGTTGAGAAAGGTATTTGCATTTAGTGGCAGTGAAAAATAATCTAGGAAAAACTCCCTTAGTGAAACAAACCGGGACTCGAACCCCTGATTTCCCCGTATTCTTCAGTCTAGCCTATTATGAGATTGACGCCAGGCATGTAAAACTGGTGGCCCGATTCGTGATTCTGTGTGGCCCGCCAACCTTCTGATGAACATTTGAGCTTTATTTGGGATAGTCTAGCAAGTAGGGTTGGTGTACTAACTTGGTAATTGAGGGGGTTGGAGCAAAAAAAAATTATAGCACACATTTTATGGAAAAATGTGCTAGCACGGATTTCTGTCTGGTAGCTTACATTTTGAACTCTTAAAGTCAGTTAGTTGTCGATCTTGGGGTAAAGTTCTCGCCCCAGGACCCGATGTTCGTGGGTTCAAACCCAGCCGGGATTGATGGATATTTCTTGAACGATAAAAATCTGTAGCACAACTTTATTCTGATGGAAATAAAGCCGTCGATTATGGTATGTAAAAAAAAAACTCTGTAATGTATGTGAAAATACCCTTCCCTGCAAAATTGGTAGGCTCTTTCACTCTCGCTCATAAAAAAATTATCGTGTGCTGATATAATCAGTCGTTTCAGAATGTGCACGTCAAATACATAACTAAAAAAATATAGTCTATATAGTCGGTCGATATTTTGAAGTTAGCGAATATTAACGAATAAATATATATTTTTTAAATGGTTTTAAATGGTTTAAATGGTTAATGGTTTAAATTATTAACGAATGAATATATATTTTTTAAATGGTTTTAAATGGTTTAAATGGTGAAAATATCACATCTAAATTTATGGAGGTTATGATTTTTTCTGGCCCGCCCCCCTCAATTGTTATTCAACAGAGATAGATTTCCAAAAATGGTTAAATTTGCGCACCAAATACGGGCAAGGTTTGGCAGTATATTATAGGTTCTTGGACAGTGGTTATCTCTAAAAAGGAACAAAAGCCCGGAAAATTGCGGCTTACGAACACGCGTTTGTCATCTATTTTGAATGTGTATGGAACACAGGATTCAAAGCCTAGCACTCACAAAATTGCTGTAAATAAATTTAAAAGTTAAATATAATGGTAAAAAATACAGGCTACGTTTAAAAAAAGTGAATCTTAATTTTATTTTTGCAATATTGATTATTTTAATACTGAGAATTTTTTTAAATTTAGATGGTGACAATATTGAACTTCTTGAAATGCGGCCCCCCTCAGATTTGTCTATTTTCAATGTGGCCCTTTTGATCGAACAAGCAAGTTTAAGGTTGTAGAAGAGACTTCTTTAGACTTAAACATGCTGATGATTAAATATATTTTTTCAAACTAACAATTTTTTAGCTCTCATTTAATAAATTGGATAGGATCGTTAAATATACTTCAGCTAAGAAGGGCAAACATACTCAAAATTCTAAAAATCACGGGCGGTCACTCTCCTGATGACGCTATAAAATTGTGTACATTTATTGGTAGGGTGAGATTATGTGTCACTGTCTAATTTCGAGTGGTTACAAATAATAAGGTTTGTATATGACAGAGCCAAATGCATCCTGCGTCGTATTATCGGTGAGTAATGTCTTATTTATTCGCGTGTTTGTTTCATGGGAGTGGACCAGAATTATTTGCACACTCGAGGCGACCTTTTGAACAAATTGCCATGTAAACCAGTCCATTCGAGACTCGACAGTGGATTTCTGGGCAAGGATATCAGACTAGCACACTTCTATGGCCGCATGGTCTAAGGCAATACTCTCATAATAGACTAGACAGCCGGTGGCGGGGAGATCATGGTTCGATCCAGGTCGTATGCACTGAGTGTGGTTTTCCTAAATGGTTTCTCACTCTTTCCATGCAAACATGGGTACACTTCCTCTAAATTCAACCTTATTCATCCCTGACCTATTAGCATAATTAGTACAACCCGAACGGGTAGTAAGACGTGGTGCACAAAAAAAATCAGACTAAATACAAGCACAGCTGTTTTTCACGCGGTAGTTAGTCCTTTCATATCACTTGGTTGCCTTCGATAGAGATGTCGGGTTTTGAATCCTGGCTATTTGCACTTTGGGTGGTTTTTACTTCCTCTTTCTTTGCTAATGCAGGTGCATCTCTTCTAAACTACTTTCCTCATTTCTAATACTATAATTTAGATGTTGATAGCCCTTAAGTTTAACATACTGACACAAATAAAAGACTAACTTGAGTACAGAATTGACACAACATCCATTCTCCGAGCCGTTGTATAAAGTGCCATTTTCTTAGGAAGGGCCCTTTACATAATGAACACCCCTGTTAGACGTGGACGAGGCTGCAGTGCTTGGAATAACCTTGGCTTCGAAAGAAAAACGGCAGGGCTTCAGATGGGTAGAGACAAACACCAGGACAATTTTCTACTCGCCATGGCATAAAACTACACAGATCTCCTCAGAACAACACAACAGATTCTCATCCATAGGATCAACATGGTGTAAATAGCCTTAACAATAGGCTGGCCTATGGCAATCGTAGCGGCGGGTGTAGATTCCGGAGCTGCCGTTAACCCTCCGGGTTTTGTGCCGCCACAACCACCACCAGTTCCAATCTACAACCCACTCCCCTTGAGAGGCGGTGGCGGTGCATCAAACGTCTCATTCAGACGTCGTGGACGAGAAGAATGATAGCTAACAATAAGTCTTTGATTGTCTCCATGTTAACATTGGCTCGTATTTTTGTATAATGCTCTGTACCTTCTTATAAATAAAACTGCTGGTTTCCTTATCTCACGCTGACTCGTTTCGAGAGTATAAAAGCGCGGGTAGATTGGGAGAACGGGACCACTCGGAAGTGAGGGGAGGAGCCAACCACTCGTACTGGTACCTCTGTTTTATTTGTAGAATTTTACGAAAATTGGCCTATTATTAAAGTGCGGCCCGCAAACATGCCTAAGGTTTCCAATGTGGCCCTCGAGCCCTTACAAGTTGGAAACCCCTGCTCTAAAGAGACAGTTGAATTGTGGCCCCACATTTTTAGAGCCAAGTACGAAATGCGGCTCGGGTTGTTGACCTACCCTAACCTAAACAAAAAACCTTCAAATTTCCCCAAAAGCATATACCGACAAGGACTGAGGAAGTCTGGATATTACGAGGGATGTCGACATGAGACGATGATAGTTTCTGTCTGAAATGTAAGACAGCATGATAGAAAGCACACTGCTAATTAGGTGGACGCAACTCGTACCTCTTTCTCAAATGAGTGGACCGCAACTCATACCTCTCTCTCAAGTGAGCGGACCGCAAATCATACCTCTCTCTCAAGTGAGTGGACCGCAATTCATACCTCTCTTTCAAGTGAGTGGGACACAACTCATACCTCTATCTCAAGTGAGTGGACCGCAACTCATACCTCTCTCTCAAGTGAGTGGACCGCAACTCATACCATCTCTCTCAAGTGAGTGGACCGCAACTCATACCTCTCTTTCAAGTGAGTGGACCGCAACTCATACTTCTCTCTCAAGTGAGTGGACCGCAACTCATACATCTCTCTCAAGTGAGTGGGCCGCAACTCATACCTTTCTTTCAAGTGAGTGGGACGCAACTCATACTTCTCTCTCAAGTGAGTAGACTGCAACTCATACTTCTCTTTCAAGTGAGTGGGACACAACTCATACCTTTCTTTCAAGTGAGTGGGATGCAACTCATACCTCTCTCTCAAGTTAGTGGACCGCAACTCATACCTCTCTCTCAAGTGAGTGGACCGCAACTCATACCTCTCTCTCAAGTGAGTGGAGACGCAACTCATACCTCTCTCTCAAGTGAGTGGACCGCAACTCATACCTCTCTCTCAAGTGAGTGGGCTGCAATTCGTACCTCTCTCTCAAAAAACCGGGCCTCAGCTCGTACACGATTTCGAGATTAGGCCTCAACTCACCTACACAGGTGGCAAATCGCACGCGTTATGTGTGACGTGTGACGTGTGACGTGTGAAGTGTGAAGTGTGACGTGTGAAGCTCATACTGTGGCCATCCCTACGGGTTTATCTTGAGTTTAATTAAAATATTGGAAATAATTCCAAAACCTTAGAAGCCTACATTTTTTAGCACTACGTCTTACTAACCATTCTGGTTTTACGCTTATGTACTAATTATGATAAAAATTTTAGGGATGAGGAAGTTTATATTTAAAGAAAGTGTACCCTCATTTGCATGGATTTAGAGTGGAAATCCATTTAGGGAAAAACCACCCTCAGTACACTCGACCTATATTCGAACCTAGATCTCCCCGTTATCGGCATTCTAATCTTCTGCGAGAGTAGCGCGTTAGACCATGCGGTCGCCAAGGCGGGCTACATTTTATTCAACTAGGTTGTATTATTTTATGGTACATCTTCGCAGAAATATTCTGAGACATAAAATCTTTAGTTTTAAAAATAATAATTGTAATTAATGTGTTCTGAAACAAGTTTTTAATTGTTTAAATTTAGAATAAAGTGAATGATAGGGCCTACAGGTGAATGAATAACGCTCAAATACATAATATATTTTAGTTTTTGGTTTTGGTTTTATATTAGCATCTAGTACGTAATTGATGCTGAAAAAATAATTATTTGATTTGATTTTTTTCTTACAGTTGCTCATATAAAAGCTATTACATTTTCTAGTTTCATATTTATTTTTTTCTTGTTTGTAAATTGTTTATAACTTTTTTATTCTTGTTAGTACATTTTACTATTTGTGAAACTTACTTTCTTCTCTGTTTGTATACTGGTATATTACGTTCTAATAAAGGTTTATATTATTTCTTATCACAGCGTTTTACTACCTTGTTCTGGTTAAACGCATATATATGATAATTACTTTAATATGATAGCGATGAGGAAGAAAGCAGTTTATAAGAAATCTACTTGAATTTGCTTGGAAGGAGAGTGGGAAACCATTTAGGATAAACCACCCTTAGTAGACCCGACCGGGATTCGAGCCCTGGTATCCCCATCTTCAGCAGGTCAGTCTAACATGAAAGTGACACCTTAGACCATTCGGCCACTGAAGCTGGTCATAGAGGTAAGTATTATTCATCGCTTTATTTTGAAAAGTCTGTAATTACTTTATACCCACTGCAAATGCTTAGAACAAAATAATTGCTGAACAAAAATAAATATGAGTTAAAACAGTCATTGTTTTAGAGATTAATTCTGAATCTACAAAGAAAGGCTTATGCCAATTTTTTGAAAGTAGTAAAAGAAAAGTTTTTTAATAAATTTCAGAAGTTGTTTTGGAATTAATATTATACGGTAACTTAATACCCAAATATTTAAACTTCCCAGTATTCTATATCTATAAATAACATTTGTAGATATTTATTTGCCGATAAATACTTTTACATAAGAGTCTTTTATAGATCCTCGGCTCTTATGAACATACATTAAGATTTTTTAACACTCACTCTAAGACAGTTCACAATGTATCTATTAAGGTATAAGTTTATTATTTATTAACAAGCTTATATCCTTTGTGTGTGTGTGTGTTTTAATACCCGTTCAGGGCTATCAGACGATATTATATATTTAATATCAACAACACATACATTTAAACTCCATTGATCTATATGACTGTTAATGTAATTAAACCCCGTATTGTTGTTCGTATGGTTTAATTCGTTAATCCTGTGTTGAACTGAAATGCCGGCGATGGCGAGATCGGGGTTAGAATCCCAGTCGTGTGTTTAATGAGAGTGTTTTTTTCTACATATTTTATCACTCTATCTCCATACACATGCTGGTACATTTCCTATATAATTCTACCTTCTTAATTCCTACTTCATTAGCATGATTAATGGATGGATGTGTGAACGGGTGCTGAGACGTGGTGGGATAAAAATTAATTAAAAATACTACTATTATTTAAATAAAAGTGGGCCATGCACTGAACCTTATGGTACTTCCTTCCTTAGATGGATCTATACAGCTTGATGTTATGCAGCCCCTCCCTTCTACATCATACAGTTTTCTTAACCTGGTGTTTTATAACAATTACGAATGTTCAGGATTCTAGGATTTCCATTTCAGGACAATAGACCAAATTACTGTGTACAAACTTTATTTCTGTCCAGAGAGGTTTTCCCGCTGGGACTGCCAGATCAGTTCTCGTTCATCTGCACGTTCCGGACGAGGAAACTGGCCAAGAGTCCCTGGCAGATAATCCGCATCTCCGACATCCAGAATAAACCTCAGTTCCTCATCACGATGAACCCAAGGAAAGAGACTGTGGAGTTCTCCATCATCAACTACGACGGAAGACTGCAGACTCTGGTCTTCAACAAACCTCAGGTTATTAGCAGCGTAACTTTCAGTTATTATCTGCAACGAATTATTTACCCTTGAACGAGATTGTTCTGCCCTTACTGGAGAAAGGATGTAAAACCACAATGTTTAGCTTCCCCTCTAGTGGACCTGGTCAAATTAGGACCCCGATCACCCTCTGTTTGGCAAAACCTACCAATGATTTACTTAAGGGTTAGGTGATTAGATTAGCACACCTGTTTTTACCTATGAGGATGAGGCTCATTTGTAACCAGTTCTACTCTAGTCTTTTGTTGGGTTGTTGAAATTAAATACTCAGCGAAGTGTATACACAAAATAGCAAAGAGAGTTTATTTTCGGTAATTGGTACAAAAATATTGTTAGATTTTTCTTTTTAACTTAAATTTTAAACAAACAATGTGTTTTAACGTAAACTGAGTATGATGTGTCAGAAGTTGGTAAAAAATCCTATCCACTGATACCTTATTCATCGCTGTAGGCTTTGTATTAGTTGAGAAAAGGGATGTTGACAACATAAATAATAATGTATAGGATTATACAGTTGTATCAACTATTTAATCATCATTTGAAATATATATTTATTTAACGCTGCTACTAAACCAGTCAATCGAATTCTCTACATTATTTTTGTCCTTAGTAACCAGCAAAGAATCGTTTTCATAATCAACTAAAGTGTTTAGAAACATATTTCGCTGTGTTGGGCAATATACTTCTATCTTTTGTTGGGTTGTTGAAATTAAATACTCAGCGAAGTGTATACACAAAATAGCAAAGATAGTTTATTTTCGGTAATTGGTACAAAAATATTGTTAGATTTTTCTTTTTAACTTAAATTCTAAACAAACAATGTGTTTTAACGTAAACTGAGTATGATGTGTCAGAAGTTGGTAAAAAATCCTATCCACTGATATCTTATTCATCGCTGTAGGCTTTGTATTAGTTGATAAAAAGGGATGTTGACAACAGAAATAATATATAGGATAATTCAGTTGTATCAACTATTTAATCATCATTTGAAATATATATTTATTTAACGCTACTACTAAACCAGTCAATCGAATTCTCTACATTATTTTTGTCCGTAGTAACCAGCAAAGAATCGTTTTCATAATCAACTAAAGTGTTTAGAAACATATTTCGCTGTGTTGGGCAATATACTTCTGCAAGCCTACCATATGCATCAACTGTTGTTGCACATCAGATCGATTACTCACAATTGCTTGCGCCTACAAACAATTACTTATTATTAAAGCCTCATTGTTAAGCTATTTTGTATTGGCATCTTTTGTTGATAGACTAATTTATCCTCTTTTTAAAATATAAGGGTAGTATGATACTTTTCTAATGTGCCATTTTTTATTTATTTTCTTGCTAACTATAATTGTTTATATATTTTATATTAAGGTGTATTGTTTGTTGATTCCTCTGTTTAAAAAAATTACAAAAAACCATACTATGATGCCATTCAAGTTGTAATAATTACCTTTTTTTATTTTATGTATTTAACATGCACTTTCTGTACTGACTGATGATATCAGCACACGTCTTATTATGTCTTATTACGTCTTATATCTATATTTATCATTATACATTTGTAGGTGTTTGACAAAAATTGGCACAAGATCCACTTCGGAGTGTCCCAGGATCGAGTGGTGCTCTACGTTGACTGTGAGGAAACTACCATGCAGATGCTGGACCCCAGAGGGTCAATAGATGTCAACGGCAACATCACCATCTCCAAGGTGTCCAGTGGGAAACAGGTGGTCCCGGTATGTGTAAACTATCAACTATTGTTTATAGAAGATATTCAAAACTACTATTTGTTTAGAAAATATCTTACAAGTATTTTGGATTGATTTAACAAAGTTTTACCACTGAGCCCCTCAGGTTTTTTATCCAAGACAAATAATTGGGTTATTCAGGCAAATGGCTGAGGTTTTAGTTCCTTTAGGGAATTTATTTTTCAAAATATACTAAGCGGCCCACATAATTTCAAAGTCTGAAAGCCCATTAGGTATCCATTTGTCAAAAACACAAAGTAATGAATGGATGATTCAAATGCACTTTAAAAAAATAACATTTATACACGAGAATCGAACTAAGGACTTTGGGATCACTTCCACTTTAAAAAATAACACATATACACGAGAATAAAACTAGGGACTTTGGGATCACTTCTTACCACTGAACTACTCAGGGTCGTCACTTATACAAAACTCATTTTTAAAGTCTCTATAATGTGATTTACTCAATTGGCTCTTCACCATTTAACCTTTTCCTGGATGAGTGAAAACAATTTACAAGTATCAACTACCAACATACTGTGAGCCACTACTGAATTATAAAACTATATTCACAATCTTGTGTGTGTTCACATTTTTTATCAGAGATTCATGCATATAAACTTTTATAGCCGACCTTATTGGGTTCACTATATGAAAAATTGATTTTAACATCTTAGTTATTAATTGTAGTGTTGCAATAAATGTAAGAGTATAACATAACTATAAAAGTGTTTAATCATTTATAAACCCGCTTTGGTGGCCACATAGTCTAAGGTGCTACGCTCACAAGAGATTAGACTGCCAATGACAGGGAGATAGAGGTGCGATCCCAATCAGGTGTCTTGAGGGTGGTTTTCCCTAAATTGTTTTCCACTCTCACTCTACCCAAATGCTGATATATTTCTTCTAAATTTAACCTTTCTAATTGCTAAAACCATTAGTATAATTAGTACATAAGCGCATAACCCGAACAAGTAGTAAAATGTGGTGTTAAATAAAAATATTTAAAAAAGAATAATTAATTTTTAAATATTTTTGCTAACTTTAATTATTGTTTAATTCTAAAATATTTTAATGTGAAACAAAGGCTGTAGTAGGTAAAGTAGTTATATTCATTGAAACTCTACACATTTAAATCTTTTGATATTAAAACCAAGTTTTCAATCTAAGTACTAAACAATTTGGAATATATTAATTTAACCTCATTTGAAATATTATAATACATTTTGTATGTAACCTAAATAATTTTTTCTGTTCAGCACACTGTTAATAATATTCATAGGACCTACTATACCAAATTTTTATAAGCTAGTTTTGAAGATGTGTCATCATATGATCAGGTGTTAACATGGTGAAAAGTAACTTATAGGACCCAGTGCAAAGACAAGTAAGAAACAGACTCTCAACCTTATGGAAGTTTCGCTGTGCTCCTTTTGCCAGCTTGAGTCCTTCAACACTGGGCCTCGCTAGTGTCACTGCTGGGTGATGATAGGACTAACCGCAGCGATCCTAGTGTTGAAGGAATCAAGCTGCCAAAAGGAGCGCAACCATTTTAACCTGGAGGTTGAGTGTCTGGGTATATTATTTGTCTATGGCCCAGTGCCATAGAGTTGGAATTTTGATTAACAAAGAACTTTAAAAAACAAGTCATATTAGAAAAGATTTATTTTTAAAAAACAACCAAACCCTTAAATTCCTAATGATTTACAATGGTAGTGGGGAATATTTTAATTTAACTACTATATCCATCCTAAAATATTGTAAAAAAAAGTGTAAAATGAAATTCTTTATTTTCTTATCACCAATTTAACTCTTGTATACAAATTGATAACTAATCTTTCTTCTTTTAAAATATCATAAAAGCTTTTAAAACATATAATAACTAGCTTCTAAAATAAATAACTAATATAGGTATTCATATATTAGACAGTTCGAATTGTGTACTAACATTTTTATGTGATTCTATTACATTTAAAAAATAATATTGTATTATTATATTCTTAAAAATTAATATTTTTTTCTGTTAAATCCAAATAAGCGCTCTGCAAAAAGCAGAAACTTTCAAAATAGCATTTTCAAGATAGTTTCAATTTTATTTGTTAAAAATGAGCTTGACTGCAGGACCATATCCAGAATTTTTTTTCGGGGAATGGAAGGGTTGGGCTTTTAACAAAAAACAATAGGACTAAATAAAAATGCTATATTTCTAGGTAGGATCAAATAAATTTTATCAAATAAAAAAGTTTTCAAACATTTTTAAGAGGTACCTTTTACAACATAGCATAATTTATAAAACAAAATCAAAGCTTCTGTCTTTTTTCATAGCAAACTCGTTAATGACTTGTTTAATTGGAATGTTAAATTGTCTATGCACAGACATTAGAGCTAATCCAGTGAGATGTTCCTGGCCACATAAGTTTTTAAGTTATGTTTTGAGTCTTCTCAAAGCTGAGAATGTTCTCTCAGCATGTTGTTACTGGCAAGGTTGCAAATATGCTCAGCAACACAAAAATGTTCATGTAAAATCCCCTATTGCACTCACTAAGAGCTTCACTGGCACATGACGGTCGAGCTGATTCATCTTTTCTCCCCCAATGAATTTTCCATATCTCAAATTCAGTTTGCAATAGATCTAAGTCAACTTTCTTTTGTATATCTCTAAATTTTCTAGATTCAATGACTTTTCAAAGAAAACAGACAGTATCAATTTGTATAAGCTGGAGAGCATTTTCTTGTAGTCTGTAAACCTACCTTTCAGTTGATCAAATCGTCCAGAAGTGGAATAGCTACGGTAACACGAAAATATTGCTCAGGATCATCAGTCCTGATGTTACTGCGATATCTATAGAGAGATTCCATTCATGGCAAACGAATCTCTTCATGAACATTGACCAGTAATGATTTGGCCATTTTGAAAGTATTTGAAAACTGGTCTTCAATGTTGGTTCGAATATTTTCACAATGTAAAATAACATTCTCGACATGATAAACTGCTCACTTTAAATCGTAAAGAGGAGATTGGAGGACTTTACATAGTGTCATAATAGAAGAAAATACCTTTTCCAAAAAGCAAAGGCTTACAACAAACTTACTTGCAAGCATTGACTTCAAACAGGAGGAAGCTGTAGATGAAGTTCCAATATCTCGATCATTTCTTAAATCTTCTAAAGTTTAAATGATGGCCTTGAATATTTCCTTGAATTTCAAAAGACTCTCATGATTTTCTACCCATCTTGTCTAACACATCGCCGTTAATGTCTTCCAGTTCTAATCAAGAAAATCGGATTTTATATATGCCTGTAATTTGCTTGTCCTTTTGGGTGATAATCTTAGGAAAGTTGCAATAGGCTTTACAGTTCCAATGCAATTCCTGATGTTTGCTAGAGCACAAGAATGACATAAAGCTCAATTTAAGGAATGCAAACTGCAATGAACACATAGGGCTTTTGAATAAGTTTGTTTGATTAATACCTAAATTGCTTTGAATGATCCCTTTATTACAAAACCACCGTCATAACCTTGTCCAATCATATTATTACAGTCAATACCAAAATTATGAAGTAAAGTAATAACAGTACGTATCGGACCCTGGCCCATTGTATTTTCAACTTCAACAAAACAAAAAAAAAACCTTCTTTGTTTATGAAGAAATGTTTCCACCTTTTTGTGTAACTTACACAAAGAGATAACTGTTCATGTCCAAATATGTCTACTGTTTCATCAACTAATATCAAAAAGATCTTAGCATCATTGACTTTCCTTACGATTTGTTTTTGAACTATTTCTTCACAAATACTTATCAATTCATTTTGAATCTTTGGACTAATATAAGAAGCATTCAGAGCAACATTTTCAGCATGCTTAATTAGTTTCTCATCTCCACATTTCATTCTCGTCCTTAACAGCGCTCTAAGATTTCCATCGTTGAGCACTGGCTCATCACCTTTAACCGAAATTGGCCCAGCATCGTTGGTTCCTTTGAGTGAAAACTCCTGCTGACCCCAAAATTTAATAGTTTCAACTATGGAAGATAATTTTTCCCTGTTTTCTTACACTTGTTTTCTCCTTGCAGAATCAACAATATTCCAAATGTCAAGGTTTTCGTCTCTTGATACTTTTATGAAGCTACTGCCAATCATCATTCCTCTTTATGATAACTGTGGTTGCCACGTGCCTTAAACAAGGCATCTTTCTAGTTTTTATATGGCTCTTTCATAAGTGATTTCAGCTTTTGACATGATACTTTTCCGCCAACTTCTTTGGAAAACAAAACGCAATATTTACAAGTGCACCATCACTTTTAGTGTAGAAAGGCCAAGGAAAACGGGTCAACCATTGTCTTTGAAACCGGAGATTTCTCTTTCCGCTTGCAGGAAATTAAAATTAATCCTCTGGAATCCACGGAGTAGTGAGGAGTTTGAGTTTAATCTCTTAATCTATTCTTTGATTGAGATATCTACCTACATCTAAAAGGTCTAGTTCAATATCAACATTGACAGCATCACAAGGTTCAAAAGGAGAGTTCAGAGCTTTGCTGGTGGTGTCTTGTGATGTGGTTGCATCGTATTCAGCACTGCTACATACTTTTTTGTCATCTACCAAGTAATTGAATAACGAATATTGAGAGCCATGATGCTTTGCCATCACAGTTTTTCTCGGTGATCTAAAAATAAAAGAAAGTTAAAAATTATTTTATTGTAATACACTTACAACAACAATTAAAAATCTTTGAATTTTGTAAATATAAATTCAGATAAAATTGGCATTTAATCTACAAGTATTCAATATTTCTTATTGATCAGATTATAAATAAAATATGGTGCTCAGAAAATCAGTATGCACTGTTTAAATGTGTCAATTTCTTTTCTATTTTGGGGCGGGGAGTTGAACCCCCATGACTCCTCCCCTTGGGTACAGCCTTGCTTGACTGTATAGTTTGTGTTTTATTGACCGAAATGTAAACTAAATCTAATTTCATTCAAAAAGATTTAAGGCTTTGTATAAGGCCAGTACATTTTAGCTAGGCAACTTATTAGACAATAAAAATAACAAACAATAAAACTAACATTGTTTCCATTAATTTATCAGATTGTACATTTGCCATAAAAGCTATCAATTAGTTTGAAGGGATGGAAATGCAAGTATACATAATATACCAAGTAATCACAACTACACATTTTTATGTAAATAAAAATTCCCACCTATCTAACCCTGGTTTTGGAGCTTATCTCAAGTCATGGAAACTCATTCATATCCCTGCCATCCTTGCTGGTACTGTGGGGTTTTTTTTCATACATAGAATCAAAATGTTTAGATTTAAAAATTAACTATGCAACAAAAATATTCTTGCCATTCAAACTTTGATTCATTATTTTGCCTCAAATTAAAATGGAGGTCTACTTAGCAAACTTTTAATTTGTCTATAAAATATTTTGTTCATAATGTTGAATTACCATCACTATGTCTAGGAACCTGAGTATCTTAAAAATTGGTATTACTAAGCATACCTTGATTTTCTTGCAAATGTACATTTGGAGCACCTTTTCATAAAAATACAGACATTTTTTTTTGTCTTCATTGATTACATTTTACCATATTATAGTGTTATTTTATATATAGTGATATCTGTAGATCACATGGCATGACACATGAAAACAGGAAATTAGATCTAGTAACTTTTCTAGCTGTCAGACATGTCTATTCGTAAGAAAATTGGGGTATGGATACCTTTTCCTGACATTTTGTCACCCGAGAATGCAAGTTTTCTATCTCCAAAATTGTTAAATTTGAGATATTTGGTGTTTACATTTATTTAGAATGCATATGATTCACCTGCGGTGAAATTGAGACTACTATATAATTACTTAAGAAGATACAAACTCGAGTTGTAATCTAGTAACATTGGTTTTATTCACAAGGTCAAACTTCAATGTTCTTTTACACAAAAGTGAAAAATTGGACATAGAACACTTGCATTCTCGGGTGACGATTTGCCTATTAATAGTTTTTTTAACCAATCATGTACAGTTCCACTCATAAAACAAAATGGGCAAAAAGCGATGCTTTCTTATGGGCACATTAACCAAGTGCTTTTTATTAATGTAATTGTACCTACCTATTCACTTTATAATTTACTAACACTATTTTTGTGTTTTTCTTCCATTCTAGGTTTCACAGCTTGTAAGTATTTATTAACATACTACTCATAATTAACTAACTAATATAAGTACCAATCATGGTTCTTAAAATTTGAATATGGCAACTTATTTCTGTGAAAGCTTTTTATAACATAGTCATTTATTTGCATCCCTTACATTTTAATATAAGCTCATAATTATTTATATATAACTTAAGCTATCAAGATTTTTTCATAGGTATATTAAAATATTATAGAAGGCTCCTCCTAAAAACTTGACAATATTTACCTCATATTCCAACTAATACTTTGTAAATTATTTGGTCTGGACAGGTGAGGTGGGGTGTGAACAAAAAGGTGATATGTAACAGGGCTGTGGATTCTGAGTCGGAGTCGGTAAAAAGGTACCAACTCCGGCTTCAAAATAAAAACTTACAAACTTATAACAAAATATGGTAATTAGATCATTTTAATTTTACATTTTTTTTATTTATTGGGACCAATATTTGTATATGGATTAACCAATTTATTCAAATATAAATTCACAATGCCAAAGAAGATTCCCATGAATTAATCTGTATTGGATAGTCTTAATGCAGTTAATTTGTTATTACTAATTAATATACTTTATCCATTTCTGAGGGAGTCTGTGCCAAAGAGTATAAAAATAAAGTAGTTTGAATTAAAGGCTTGGCATACCAACTCCATGGCCCTGGTATGTATGATATTCTCGGTTCACTATGCAAACTCGCAGTGACTAATAATTTCACAATGTTTTTTTAAGTGCCTGTAACTTATATCCAGTGGCGGATTTAAAACTTTCGCGCCCCTAGGCACAGTTATAATATGCGCCCCCTTCCCAAAAAATTGTTGTCAAGGGCTTTAGGAAGTTTTGTAGGAAAGAAGTGTTGGGGGGAATAATCAATCATGTGCACGCCCTACAGTAGCTTGAGTTAAAATTATGAAGAAGGGGAGTCTGACATCAGTTACAAAGAGATTGCAAGGTACAGTTATTTAAAAGAAATAATGTCGTTCTAACTTTAACTTAAACAATTTGATAATGTTAGTCTATAATTTTTAAATGTAATTATTAAAAACAAAATATTATAATAAAAATAAGGTTATCCAAAATGTGCCGCCCCCTAAATCCGCCACCCGTGCCTAGTGGGCCTAAATAGTTAAAATGCTTCTGCTTATCTCTTGTAATAGCTTTTAAGATCACATAAAAAATAAGTAGTCTAGAATATCATCATAAGGGTGTATTTCTATAAATAGGCTAAGCTAAATTTTCACTTTTAATTTGGAATGTAGTTTTAAAACTTATAAACACAAATTAACATAAGCGCATACTGTTTGTAAAGTGACAAATAAGTATATCATCCCATTCTTTGATCAAATAAAATATTAACAAGATGGATAATATATTTAATAAAAATAATTAAATCAAACTTTTTGTTTACTTTTAGTATTTTATATTTAGGTACCAAAAGTTTTGGCTCACTAAATTTTGTTTAGTTTTATTGACATCTTGAAAATGGCACTATGGTGCATGAATGTTCCATTAAGGGAAAAGGTGTATCAGAACTTTTTTAGGAAAAACCAATTTTTTCACAACATAACTAATTCTAATTGTGTTTAAATTTCAAAAAGTATTTTTACAACATATTTTTATTTCCTTTAAAAGTGGTTTTACCTGATGGAATTAGAATTATAAAATCTTCCAAAACCATTAGTTGTAAGTGTTTGACTTT